>CAIGRB010076642.1:69367-80372 GCA_903798255.1 Fraxinus quadrangulata
AAAAAAAAAAAAAAAGAGTGAGGCGGGATATTTTGTATCCACTTTTAGGCATCTGGACGCCACTTTTTAAAACATTGCTTTTAATCATACATGTTATTGACTTTTATTAAAATTTATTTTCATCTTCAAAGTTACATGTATATTCAATTTATACAACAAATTTGACATTTATGATGTATCAAAATCAAAATCATTGATTTGAATAATATTTTTTAAATCAAAGCATATGATTTTGATATATCAAGAAGCGTGAAACTTGTTGTACAAAAAGAATGTAAAATTAGTTCAATTCTTTCACATTACCAAACAGGGGCTTACTACAATCCTGTCCGAATAGTAGCAACCAAAGTAAACTGAGCTGTCAAACACCTTGGGAAAAAATTCCATTGAAAATTAGTCCTCACGTTTTATCCCATAAATATATTCATTTTCTAGAATTTCAGCCCGATTCATGTGGGTTTAGATACCATTTTCTTCCAGCAGAAGGTGCGTAAAATTCATTTCCTTTCGATAAGTTTACTCCCTTTTCTATGTGGTTATGTATTTTTCACTTTGCTATGAATTTCAAGATTTGATTTTGGTTAAATCTATCTGTGTGTATAATCTTTAGTTTTATAACCCTTTTCCTGACTGTTCAGGATTTAAATTCTCTATTATGTATCTGTATAGTTACTGTGATGGTATGTGTGTGTTAAAAGAGGATGGTTTTGTTTGCTAGTGTCGATTCTTGTGTATTCGAAAAGATAGAAAAGAAAAGAAACTCTTGATTTTACTATGCTAATAGGGGAATGTACTTTCCTTGTGAGCCGGTTGTGAGCAAGCAGGGTTTGTAATTCTGGGTCTGTGGTTCGTTTCCATGTGTACTAACCCTCTCAGTCACTGATAAATAGCTATAGTTTTATGCAAAATGTTTTTGGAAGTAATAAGGTTGATTAGATAAGGTTCCTGAATTAATTTTTGAATGTTGTTAAACGAAAATTTTCTTGTTAATGAGTGGAAACTTTTTGTGCTAGGCCTTTGAAGAAAAATGTATAGTTTGCACATGATGGGGCGTGATGTTAATAAATAGACAAATCAATCTCTCTAACAAATATAAACTTTTTGGTGAAGTGATGATTCGATATGGTACTAGTGCAGGTACAGGTTTTGGGTTGAAGACTTGAAGTCTTGTTGCTTGCATTTTTAAAAATTGCAATTGCATGTGTCAGAAGTCTGAACTGGAAATGAATTTGGCCATATGCAAAGGGCGGGCTGAATATCATATTATAAATGAATAAATTTGAAACCCTTTAACAGCCTGAATTTTTAAATGATGTGGTTGTTCAATAAGACCAGGATTTTGGCGTCATTTTCTTTTCCTTTTTTGAGGAATATGCTCAAAGAGAATTAATCATTTTTGTAGATTTTCAATATGTGGTCCAGTTATTCCTAGGAGGGTCTTGCCTTCTTTTCTTTATTTTTGTGAAAAACAAACAGTGAATGATGAATAAATAAGAAAATGCAGTTGTGTTACAAGACTTTGTATAAAGTAAATTTTTTACAACTCCAATGTCTATTATGTGAAGGATGTCTGCAACCTTTTGTTGCTGATGACGTAATTCCATCAATATAAACTATTTTGACATATTTGCATTTACTTGGCTTGGCTTTTAATTAGGAACAGATATGCTATGATTTGGCTTCTTTGTCATTCTTCTATATCAGCGAAAAAAATGGTTACTTTCTGGAGAACAATTGCTGGCAAGTGTTTGAATGGTTGATCGTCATGTTACATGCACAATAAGTTCAAATTATATCCCTAAAAGTTTTAAAGCTTTTTTTTTTTTTTTGGTTTGAGGCACTAATTCTCAGATGTTATCTTTGAGATGTTGACCGAAACACGCTCCCGATAATTTATGATTAAGCAGTTCCATAAGGCATTTAGCCCCTTTTTGGTTCAACTAAAAAGTTGATAAAAATTTAAGTCAAAGTCAACAATTAATTTTAATTATATATTTCGTGTGACCCACAAATTTTTAATCACATATTGAATCAAATTTTATCAAAATCTACTAAAAAATTGAGTTTTATCTCAACTAAACAGGGTGTTAATATGCAGAACGTGAAGGTAGTGCCAGAGGTAATGGAGACTTGTGAAGGTTATCATGACAGTGACGGAAATGGCTGGTTGTAATGATGTGTTGTGATGGTGATTTTAAATTGCTCGCAATTTCCTTTTTTAACTTTGATGAGAAAACTCTTCGGTAAAGTTTTGTGCTCATGCCAATACTAGTTTTTGGTTTGGATGCACACCAGGAAGAGGGTTGGGGTTGGCAGCCCCTCTATGTTGGGGAGATTTCTTTCTATTTTATTGAACAAATTGCTTATTATGTTTCATTAGAATTCCTTACCACACTGCAGTCAAGTTGACCAGTCAATATCCAAATATATTAGTCTTCCCTAGATCTTTTTCTGGATAAATTATTGGCAGAAGTCTCAGGGATACTCACAATGCCAAAAATCTTTCTGTTACGAATTCTGGTGCTGGTGCATCCTTTTCTGCTTCGCAAAATTAAGAGATGTTTAAAGAACCAATACTTATTTTCATGGTCTCATGCCTCGTGTTCATAGTCAACACATGTGCCTTGGAGTGAAAGAAAATTCTGATCTCGCTTTGTAGTTTGTACGAACAAGGAAGGTATAAATAATGCAACTATGAATCTCATGGAGAGTTCGATCCTGGCTCAGGATGAACGTTGACGGCATGCTTAACACATGCAAGTAGGATGAGAAGTGGTGTTTCCAGTGGCGGACGGGTGAGTAACCCGTAAGAACTTGCCCTTGGCAGGATATTTTCGTGGTCTCATGCCCTGTGTTCATAGTCAACACATGCCTCCCGTTTTGGGTACTCTTGCAAGGAAAGATTTGAATGAGAAGAATTTGGCTTAAGCGAGTGCCTTTGCTGAAAAAAATGTGCTGGAAATGAATCTAAAGAGACTTCCTTTGACCTTTCACCCACTATAAATAAGATTGAAAGAGAGCCCAACACATGAGTTTTGACTGTGGTTGACCGTTAGGCTTGGTCTAACACGTNATCTTATTATCTAAGAAAAGGAGCCCAACGCATGAGTTTTGACCGTTGAATGTGGTCGACCATTAGGCTTGGATTAACCCATCTTCAAAGGCAGTCCTAACTAATAAAGAAAGAGCAATCCACTATGCTAGTGAGACTGATTGGCAAGTACTTGAAGATCTAAAATGCCAGTGCATTTTCGCTTGAATTCTGTAATGCAGCACACTGGGACTTTGTTATATTCTAGGCTAGAGATTCCATTTGCATGTATTTTAGCTAAATACATACTTCTCCATTTATACAAGATTTGAAATACAAAACCTAAAAGTAAATTAAATTTACCTATGTATGCGGTAGGTTTACTTATATAGTTGGTCAGACTCCCAATAAAGGTAGTAAAATCTATTTGACACGCATGTTTTATCTGTTAGTAATATTTGTTCTCCATTTTTACATCTTTATCGTCTTGTAAATTTCCTCTCATTTTATGTGCTTGCATCGTCAGTTGTAGAATGAACAGGGGGTCACAATTTGCCACCAGAAGAGTGATACACTGATTGTTGGCAGATTATGCTGGTTATAAATTATGAGGAACTTCAATATAATACAATACTTCCATAATTTATTTGCTTGACAAAGGGAATGTTATCAATTATTGCATTGAATTATATTTTTTAGTTTTTACTATATACACCCTAATGCAAGACCTTTTTCCTCATAAAAATCAATGGAAGGGAAGCTGTAGGAAAATTTGGTTTAGATTGCTAAATTTAGCTAGCTAGGATACTACATTTCAGAATGGCTGTTCCAATTCTCAATTGATGTCATTTCTGGTAACTCTGGTTTTGTCTTCAAGGTTTCCTGATCGTATGCAATGTTACTTGTGGCTATATCATGGATCCACATGATGGATGTTGCCAGAAAAAAGAATGAGTACGGTTATCAAACATAATTGCATACACAATCAGAACATTCTTCGCTTCTTTGAGTTTGTGAAAGAGCCCGTTATGATGGAAGGCTATGACGAATATCTCACAAGTAAATAATGTAGAATCCTTTGTTGTTTGCTTCCTGTTGGTTGTTACTTTTCTCTCTTCTTTTTAATATCTGACATTTGAGGATTGTATTCAATTTGTGTTTCCTTTCTTTAAGAAAGTGGATGTAGATATTTAATCATGTGCATGAACTCTTGTCAGGTTGCGTTGATTCATATTTATACCTCAGTGACATAATTCACCATGGCTGAAGGTCAAGAAAATGATAAGAACATTGAAATATGGAAAATAAAGAAACTGATCAAGGCTTTGGAAGCTGCTAGAGGAAATGGTACCAGCATGATCTCCCTGATCATACCCCCAGGGGACCAAGTATCTCGGGTCACTAAAATGCTTGCAGAAGAGTATGGAACGGCTTCAAATATTAAGAGCAGGGTGAATCGTCAATCTGTGTTAGGTGCAATCACATCTGCTCAGCAGAGGCTTAAACTTTATAACAAAGTTCCCCCGAATGGATTAGTGCTCTACACTGGAACTATACTGACTGAAGATGGAAAGGAGAAGAAGGTCACCTTTGACCTTGTGCCTTTTAAGCCCATAAATGCTTCTTTATACCTTTGCGACAATAAGTTTCACACCGAACCCCTTGGTCAACTCCTGGAATCTGATGAAAAGTTTGGGTTTATTGTCATGGATGGAAATGGCACTCTTTTTGGGACATTAAGTGGTAACACCCGAGAAGTGCTTCACAAATTCACAGTTGACCTTCCAAAGAAACATGGAAGAGGAGGACAATCGGCTCTTAGGTTTGCTCGTCTGCGAATGGAAAAGCGCCACAACTATGTAAGAAAGACAGCAGAGCTTGCTACTCAATTTTTTATTAACTCTGCAACGAGCCAACCAAATGTATCGGGATTAATACTTGCTGGATCAGCTGATTTCAAGACTGAGCTGAGCCAATCCGACATGTTTGACCCTCGCCTCCAGGCCAAGATACTCAATGTGGTCGATGTGTCGTATGGAGGAGAAAATGGTTTCAATCAGGCCATCGAATTATCTGCCGAAATTCTTTCCAATGTAAAGTTCATACAAGAAAAGCGCTTGATAGGGAAGTTTTTTGAAGAAATCAGTCAAGATACTGGAAAATATGTTTTTGGTGTGGATGACACCATAAAAGCTTTGGAGATGGGAGCAGTTGAAACACTGATTGTTTGGGAAAATTTGGATATAAATCGTTATGTGCTAAAAAACAGTACAACCAACGAGATTGTCGTTAAACACTTAAACAAGGGTCAGGAGGGTGACCAGATAAACTTCAAGGATTCAGAGACATCTGCTGAATTGGAGGTTCAAGAAAAAATGCCATTGCTGGAGTGGTTTGCGAACGAGTACAGAAACTTTGGCTGTACACTTGAGTTTGTCACCAACAAATCTCAAGAGGGTTCACAGTTCTGCCGAGGATTTGGTGGCATTGGGGGAATTCTTCGCTACCAGGTTGACATTCGATCTTTCGATGAGCCATCCGACGATGAAGGATTTTACGAGAATTCAGATTAAGTTGAGCTGATACTCATGATGCCAAAATGGGAAAATTCTTAAGTGCTTGAAGTTGTGTAGCTTGCAGAATCAGTGAGTTTCTGATTACTATGAATTTATCAATTTGACATTTCTTAAGTTGATGGACTTAATCTATCTTTTTCTTGGACGAAGGGGTATCTGGTATCATCTGGCGGTTTATTGAACTGTATATCTTGCCGATCGTTTTCGTGCTTAATATAGTCGATTGATGACTGTCACTACTTGAAAAGATTCACGGCTTGTCATATTCTCAGTGTATATATCATGTAAAACAAATTCAAGAATATGATAGTCCGTTACTTTTATCTTTCAATCTGGGACAAAAGAACAATTTGTCCTTCAAGATTGCTTCCAAAATCCCTTGTGGTACACTCTGGTCTGAGTATGAATGAGGTGTAAAATGGATGTCCCCTTAACATTTGAAACTCTGCATCTCCCAAATGAACTGCAATCATTGTTAAATAGACTCGTGTATAATGCTAATGCATATTAGTAGCACAGGTATTCAAAGCACAGTACATCTCGTGGAGCATTTCATAGAAATTTCAAATATTACACCCCACCCCACCTCGTGAAAACATGGAAATAGAAGAAAGATATGATACGTGCACCCACAAAGATAGAAGATCGGCCGTTGAAGGTAAAATTTAAATAAACGTGTTTCATCGATCAAACTTAAATGGAGCAATTCAATGTGATAATAAACATGCAGAGGACTCATCATGTATTTGTGAAAATTACGAATGTGGTAGGTCTTGGATAGACCATGAATCGAGTTTGCACTGGAGAGTTGTGGAAGATTAAATGCTAAATAATAAATGTATATTATCTCCAACGCCGTAAACTTTTGGGCGTAGTGTTTGGTACCAAGAGAGAGCAAAAATCCTTTTTTCCGTTGTCCATTGATATGTGGTTTAAACCTAGTATAGTATACAGAAAATAAGATATGATACCTAAGATTGTACATTGATGGTACAATCTTCCTCGTGAACTGCCATTTGACCTAGTACTGGAGACACAGGAGAAGGAGGAGAAGAAAAACCAGAAGCAGCAGAAAAATACGACGTCGAATCAGAAGTAGGCAATGTCGACGAAGAAGAAGCTATTTCAATGAGCAAATCCACAAAAGCACCAACTATAAACCCATGATTCATCTCTCCATTCATCCTCAAATACCATTCCAACAATTCCTCTAAGCATTCCCAGTTCTTCAATCCATGAGTCTCCACCATTTCTTGCATTGATTCTTTGAAATCCGAGTAAGGATCATCTGATTCCATTGACAAGACAACACTTTCTTCGAATGGCAAAACTTCTTTATTCGCAATTTTCGCCTCGTCTAAGATCGAACTTGTGTCTCCTGCAGGCTTGAACAGCAACCTGCTGCTATCCGATCTCGCCCCGCGAATAATCATCTCCACTGATTGATCCCCTCCTCCTGAATTCTCCTCGGACTCAGTCGAAAAGCTAGCACACTCTGAGGAATTCGTGAACCAAGACTCTGTTGTTTCAACCCCATTAGAGGGATCGATAAAAACCGAATTAACCGTCTTGAAAATGTCGTCGTCCCTGGCTCGAAAAGAAAGAGTCTTTGGGTGCTTGCATGAGGGCCATTCCCATGTCTGCTTATTTTCTTCTTTGTTCTTGAATATAGAAGGAATCAGCTTCATTTTTGCTTGAACAAACTATGAGAGAGTCGGGGTTTCTTAATTTCTTTGGATATTTCAAGCTGTTAGGTCCCTTTAGGTTGTGGTATTAATTGTGATCAGACGGATTAGAAGGGGTGGGGTGGGGGAAGCTATAAAGGAGAGGTGGGTGGAAGGTGGAAAGAAAATGAGGACTTGTAGGACATCTCATGTCTGTATTGAATGAATATAAATGCAAGCTCACAACAATTGGAAGCTGTATTTTTTTTTTTTTTAAGATATAATTAATGTTTCATTTGTTAAGTTTAATGTGGTCAGACTGCTAAATGAACCTCCCATTGTTTGATAAGTATCCAATAATCTACTCTTTTTTCTTCTTATAAATCACTTGTATAATTCATGTCTGAATTATTATAGTATCTGCACAAACTACACTGAAGATTTGTATGTTATAGCCTATTACAATAATTCTTTCTTATAGGTTATGAGAAACAAGACGTGACTTTGGTTAGAATAAAAGATATATAAAAGGAAATTATAAAATAACAAGGTAAAATACCAGTTACAACGGTCACTATAAATTTTCACCAGGATTACAGTAATTGTCGTGAAGAGTCTACCATGAACGATTTTTATTTACGAAAAAAATGGAACATTCGAGTTGAAACGAGTAAAGTTATATATTCAAGTTTCCTAAAATGTGTGTACATTTATCTTTATTGTACATAGGGCAAATTATAAATCTTCCCAAATAAGTAGAAACAAATATGTATTTTCTATTTTTTTATTTTGACTTTATGTCAGTGCTTTATAGTCTAATCTTACTTAACCAATTATTAAATTTGCATTAAATTATGCTAAGAATCAATATGAGGAAATAGTAGTAGTTTATGACATATTTGGTACAATAAATTGATTAATGTTAGATTATATAATAAATAAATAAATTATAATCTATTCCTGTGAAATCTTAATTTACAGACACTATCCCTGACAAAATCTCTTTTGAAATTGGCAATAATTATTTGAATGCATCTATTTTTGATGTATCCAGTCTGAGGAAAATGAACATGCATGGTATAAATCAATCACCATAAAAGATTAAAAAAGAAAATTTAGCTCTTGATCGATTGCATCAGCCTCAGGCCCTAGATGTAAACATTTCTGACCATCTGATTTGATTACTGTGGCACATTAATATGTGAAGGACAAGTTGGTACACCAGAAGCAGATGATTGTATCTCTATTGGGGCAAAATTCCAACATCGGCAAGAAAAAAGGGCAAATATCATGTGGGATACTAAATGCAAGCATACTTGCCCTTGCCAAACTATTTAAGAGGTATGAATGTTTGATAAAGCTGAGGTGACATCTCATCACTAGGGCTGTGGTATACGGTACCCCTAATCTTTGATGCATTTTGTACATTGATGATTTGTTTGGTATAGTATATTGAATATTTTGTTCACTACAATCGAGTCTGATTGAAGCAATTCACCGAGTTTTTCCGAGCAACACGACTTGCTTCCTTATCAAATAACTCTTTTGTTGAGGGTTGGATACGAGCTTTGCATTAGGTCGGTCCTTACACAATAGCGCTACACTGCCACGATAACTATTGTGAAATGGATTGCGCTTAGAGGACTAGGAAGATGTTCTAATACGAATAAAATTTTACAAAAAAAAAGGTATTATTCTAAACATACTTATTAGTTAAGGGTACATGATTTGCAGGCAATAATTGAATAGTCAATTAATTGAATAGTTCATATATACTAATCAAGTTGACTCTTAAGAAATCAACCCTCTTCATGGCGTGCTTTGGATCATAATTTCATAATGTTACTATAAATAAACCAAAAGTTTGGTATTTGAATATATCTTATGTAAGGATAGCAGGTCAAATGAATGGCTACATGTATAAATAATTAAATGTTTAATTATCTATGATTCGATACTGAACACTTATATAGAAATAATTCTTTCAAATTTGTACTGAATAGTTCTGACATTTCGTTTGTATCATAGAAATAACTCGTCTATAATTTTTGTGGTGACAATGTCTTTAAGAAAATAAGTATGTGTCTCAATGTCTAAATCTTTTTGGTGTTCTAAGAGTATTTTAGATTGAATATGAGACAATATGATAAAGAAAAGTGATATGCAACATTTTCTTTTAAGAAAATAAATACAAGCCACACAAAGTCTAAATCTTTTTTGTGCAACATTTTCTTTAAAAAATAATGATGGGCGAAACACTTGATTTTATAATGAAAATAACTCGTCTTTCATTTTTGCGAAGCAATATTATTCGCACACAAAAAATACAAGTCTAAATGTCTAAATCTTTCTATATTAAGAAAGAGTGACACATTATTTTTAAAAAGTGAATAATGCTTCCTAAGTGTAAATCTTTTCTATGTTAAATTAGATAGGACTGATTGTAATTAAGAAATATTGACATGCAAAATGTTTATCTGTCATGTTCCAAAGTTTATTATTTGGTGTGTCCGACATTTATTAGATTGAACATGACCAAACATAAATACTAAAAATAATGTGGGAAATGTTTGTTGATACAATGTGCTCATGTTCTAATAGTACAAATTTAAGTGCAAACCAACTACAATACACATGTAATAACAATAATAAGTCAAGGCAAGCCTACCTACTGTTGAAATAATTGAGTTGGAGCAAAATACGGCAAGCAATTTTTTTTTTAGACCAAAAACATGCGCGTGGCATAAGATTAAGCCCGTGTTAAGTCAGTACATTCAAATTTCAGTCAAAGTCAACAATTAATTTTAACCATATATTATATGTGATCGATAACTTTTCAAACACATATTCATTCAACTTTTATTAAAATTTACTAAAAATTTAATTTTTAATTAAATCAAACGGGGGCTAAATTTATTAAATCGTCTAACCATTTTGGTTAGACAATCAATTTTACGTGGTTAATAAGCACACAATTAGTCGAAAGAGTTTTGTCCAGTACTAAAATTGTTCAAACGTCATTTATGTGGCCTGAATGTCAACCCTAACTTCTATTGCAGGAAGTAACGTGAATAGCAATTACTTGTTCTCACCGATAAAAAAGGTAAAGAAAAAGGCCCCTACCCCCTTTTTGTCCACATAAATGACACGACAATCAACCATAAATACCTTCTTTACAATATTTCTACCATTTTTGTTTCTTGTCTTTTTACTATAATATATATATTTATGTTATTTTAAATCAAATTAATATTTTAGTACAATGTTTTTCTCACCCTCACAATCATTTTTTTTAATACTCTCTCTAAAATTAATATTTTGGTGCCAAATTAAACGTCTTTCTCTGCACCTTATGTTCTTAAATCAATGCAATTAACAGTATTTATAATACAACACTCCAAGAAGAAAAGATAAGTTTCCTTCAACCCTAGATTTATTTCCTTAATTTCTTCATCCGGCAGCGGAAACAAGCATTCATTCCTTAATTCAAGAAGTTTCGACAAGCTTTCTTAAAACTTATTTTTAACGTTTAAATAATGTTATCGAGTACCAGTGGTGCTACAACATCAATTTAGGTAGCTTGATGTGATAAGTTCAATGAAAGGTGAAATTAAGTGAGTTATTTATTGTACCCTTTATTTAATGCCACTTAGACTAGTGTTTTAACACCAGTGACGTTAAATAACATTACTCATAACATTTTGATTAGATGAAAAACACATTCATTTTTTTTT
>CAIGRB010076642.1:84874-105195 GCA_903798255.1 Fraxinus quadrangulata
CATGCGTGAAGATTGAACATAATTTCAACTTATCAAAACTAGAATTGGAGATAAAGTCGAACACTTGATGTTAACTGAATCATTTCATTCTTCAAAGGAAATATTTCTTTCCAAACGGTCAACATAAAATTTATTCATCATTCTTAATGTTGTCATGGTGATTTCACTCTCCTTTGCACAAAATATCGTTTGAGATTGTTGGGAATATTTTTCCTATGAGAGGAAATGGAGAAGAAATCAAGATTAAAACAACAACATGATGAATGAAACAAAAACCAATTAAATTTAATAATGAAAATAAACAAAAAAAAGATGATAAACTTATCTCATAAATTACGCATATTGCATTCTCTTCTTTTGTAGTCTTTGATCTTCAACACAAAGAGATTGATAGAAATCGATACAAATAATCAGGAACTCCAATGACATGAAAGGCTCCAAAGTATGCAACAATATGATGAACAAAGCACGAATAAATAGGAATCAAGAATTAAAGGCTCAAACACGTAATCGTTGTCCTCAAACGATATTTTCCCCATCTCCAATACGATTTCGGTGCTTAAAGGGTTTTTCGACAAATGGTTTGTAGGATTGATCAAGCTTTGAAGAGAATTCATACTCAAGCACTCGCATGGTTCTCCAAAACTTTAAGAACATGAAGGAGGAAGTTTGAATATGGAAGAAGAAAGAATTGATTTCTTTCTTTGTTGAATGAATGATGATCATCACAATGATCTCAAGTGTTTTTACATGTTTTTCATTGTATTTGCATCTAAAATGACTACATATATATATGTTTTGATTAGTTCTCACGAAGTGGTGCCACAACATAAGCAAAAAGCCACCAAATTTGAACTACCAACGGCAGAAAACTACCCCAACAGTCACTGGCGTAGGGGGGCTTCAAGGTAGTGCGGGGGCGATACTATTCTCGGGTGAGAAAGATTTAAAATGGGCGCGGGGCGCCTATTTTTTTTGTCATTTTCTCAAATTCATTCCACACACTTCCCTTTTGATTTTGAACAACAAATTATCAACAATTCCCTACTTGTTTAAAATTCAATAAGGTCTCATATTCAAAGTATACAATAATCAAGCATAAGGATTATATATCTTTCGATTTGAATCTAATTATAGTGTAATTCAAACAAAGTAAAGTCGAAATTAAAGGTAGCATGAAAGTTTTGAACCAATTATTTCATGTGACAATACCGATTCGAACACACACAAGTATTACGTGTTCTCAAGTTCCTCAACTCGCTTAGCGCTAATATGACCTTGCGCTCATCGTTTTCAACAAATTTTTAAGAGAGAAACTCTTACTCTCTATTGAAGCGGCACCACCATTCATATTGTTTATGTGTTTATACATACTTATCCTATGAAGATATGTACATTTCCATAAGATCAAGTTACCAAGGGACATGCCCCAAAAAAAAAGAAAAGAAAAAAAAAAAAACAAAGCATGTTATTTCGTGCACGATTTCATTAATCAAACATTTTGATTAGTTGATAATTATTAGTATTAGTTGGGAAGTTTGTGAAAGATTCTTTGAAAAGTTTTATTAACGTCTAATTCGTGTTGAGTAGACCTTCTACTTCAGAGATTCCTACTGAAAACTTTTTAAAATATAAAAATTCATTATCTTCTCACGAATTAGTGAATTAGACAGGATTTCGGATATAGTATTTAGGTGTTCTAATCACTTCTAGTTACATTGAGAATAAAATTTAAATAATATCTATATATTTATAGTCTTTCGTCACTTATAAAAAATGTACATGCTTAGACCTTTAATAAATAAATAAATATGTCGTACACATTAGGATGCAGAAGACAAAATTTAAATATTTTAAATGAGGCGATTCAATAAATTATAAATAGTATATGGTAATTACTTGACTTAAAAAATCTAGAATTATAGTGAAGCACAAATTCATCATGTGCGCGGTCATATACCAAACATGCTCATGAATGGGACTTAGATATGTTAAGAATAGGTAGAGATGAAAATGGATATTTAAGGGGAGAATAGATATCATCTAACTTAGCAGAAATTATCTGATGTTACACTAAATGTCATTAAATGAAATAATTAAATAATAATTTAAATATGAATAATTCATATTTGCTGATAACAAAACACATTAAATGAGGGTATATTAAAATATTAATATTATTTAGTACCACTGGTGTTACAAGTGACACTAAATGTCATTAAATGAAATATACAACTAAATGAATCATATAATTTCACATTTAATCGAACATATCCCTTAATACCACATACATGGTTACTCTCAATGCTAGGTAGCATTATTCGATATTATTAGTCAAATACCAACATTTTTCAATTTTTATTTAAAAGAATAAAGTAAAGCTAAGAATATATTTTAATATAAATAACTATCCTCCGAAATTTTACTCATTAGAATACATTGCATATTGTAAAAGTCAATGGCTTATAATCTTGTCCTTTCTGGTTCCCAAAAGAGTTGAAATTCTGTGTTCATATTACATTTTATTGCATGTTCTTAAATAAAATAATTATAAATAACTGTAGCAATTTAGCATAAACGGTACCTTAATTTCTATTGACCAGAATCACTAGTACATCAAATTCTAGATTTTCCTTCTTAGCTGAACATGCTCAAACAATTAGAGTTTCACAGAAATTTCACAACGTAAGAAAAAAATAAGAGATTGAGACAATCCTGCAAAATCTAAACAGACTAATTATACGGCTAAAGATGGAGACAAGGAATGAATACCTGGTAGTTAACCATCTTGTTACTAGACTATCAACAATTTGCTTTACTCGATAAGCAACCGATTTATTAAATTAATATCGTAACCTTACATCAAAGTTTGTGTCATCCTCATAATCGGCATCACTATTATTAAAAGAACGATCATTATAATCATTCTCGTCCAATGCATCATCATCGTCAGAAATATCAGAAATAGCGTTAAGAGTCTTGTGCGAATTCCAGTCGGGAGGGAAAGTCTTCTGAAGGGCTTCTGTGATCCCGCCACCTGTCCTTTCAATCTTGCGCAAGCACTTCGACCAGTGAACTGCAGTCCCCATGTCAACCGTTAACCCACATTCCACCATCTCTTCACATACACGCACGATTCCTGTGTAAATATAATCTTCGGCAACAGTAGCTCGGGACAACAATGAGGTAATCAAGCAATGGTATACTGCTTTGTCCGGCTTTAGTCGAGCCAGCTTCATCTCTTCAAAGCATTTCAAAGCCTTCTCGGGAAGAGACGCTCTAGCCCATCCGTGAATAAGCGTTGTATAGGTTTTCAGATTTGGCTTCACTCCAAGTGCTTCCATCTCTTGAACTGTTTTCATTGCTCTCTGCAAACGAAATATAATTTTAACAAACGAATGCAAATACTGATTCAATTTCTTAATTAACCTCTAGAGAATAAATGTCCAGGGAAATATGAAGTCAGTCACAACCACTAGAGGAAATAGGTATTCAAGTCCGATTCAGTGCATGATAAGAGAAATAACGGATAAGAAAAGCACGCACTCAACCAACCTTCACTATATGGCATGTTTTGATAAGATTGAGATGGACTTATCATTAGTAGTCTAGTAGATAGTATTAAAGAAGAAGAAAAAATATTGTTCCATCCAATCCCGTTTTGCATACCAAACATACCTAGGGCCAATATGAATAATATTATAAGCAATACAAAATATGATTTTATCTCAAACAGTAGCCTAGGGAATGTCAAACGAAATATAATCCGCAGTTTTAATTCAAAGTAAATGAAAACCAGGGAGTAGGAAAATTTTAAACATTTCCATCAGAAACATGATATATCAGAAATGGAAGTGTAAACAACAAAATGTTACATTGTCCTTACCAGCATATCCCCAGCTTTACAGCAAGCATTTATGAAAGATGTGTAAGTATGGATGTCTGGTTGAACCCCTTCTTGTCTCATTTGCTGCATCAAGTCCGCGGCTTCCCAAACGTCACCTCTACGAGCCCATCTGCACGAAAAGAAAGAACCAAGAATGCGAGAAATGTATCAAAACCTCTGCACTGATTGGCAGTGGGCAGAAGTGTCGTAGCAAAAGCAAAGAAAGTGAAAAGTAGGAGCAGGTTTGGCTAAGGTTAAAAGGTTCACTTATAAGTAAATAAGTTAGTTGTAAAATAAGTGATTCTTTTATTGATAAAACTTGAAAATAAGTTAATTATTTTGACAGCATTGTATTTTGACTTAAAACTAAAGGGAAAAGTACGTATATAAGCATGTTTGTAAACAAAAAGCTTCTTCTCTTATTTTAAGCTTAGGCAAACATGCATGTGCTACTGCACATAGATTGAAATATAGAAAAATCCATACCCATCAATCAATATGTTGTAGACAAAAGTGTTTCGAGGAATATTTTGAGCATTCATCTCTTTTGTCACTGCTAAAGCACTTTGCATCCTTCCGGATTTACAGCATGCCTTGAGTAATGCCTCATAGGTATAAACATCAAGTTCGAGCCCCTCACTTTTAATTTTCGAAAAATATTCAAATGCTTTTCCAGTGTCACCCAGTGATGCATAACCGTGCATAATGGTTGTATATGTGTGCTCATTGGGACTAATGCCTGCAAGCAACATCTCATCCAAAATCTCCACAGCCTTCCCCATCTGTAAGTAATGAAAGACTAATCGAATGACTGAACAGAATCAACATCTCAATATATAAGTTGTTGAACAGTTCAACTTTTGCCATCTGAACTGCAAATACAATAAAAGTGTCCAGGCCTGAGAGCAATTAAGTATATAGCGAAAATAAACTCAAACAAGAACTATCATAGAGAAAATCTCGTAATAATTCTTTACTACAAGGGCGGGGAGAAAAAAAAATGGAAATTTTATGATCCACAGAAACACCACGTGGCAGTCTATATCAATGCCATGTTATAGAGAAAATCTCATGAACCAGAAAAATAATTCTTTACTTCAAGGGCAGGGAGATAAAAAGACCGGAAATTTTATGATCCTTAGCAACACTAAGTGGCAGTCTAAATCAATGCCATGTTTCAGAGAGTATCTCACAAACCAGAAAAATAATTCTTTACTTCAAGGGCAGGGAGTAAAAAAGAATGGAAATTTTAAGATCCTCAGCAACACTAAGTGGCAGTCTAAATCAATGCCATGTTATATTAAAATCTATATAGGACTTCGCCAAATTACATCAATTAATAAGTTTCCTCTCATAGAAGCCAGATAAAGATGTACTTACGCAAAGAGGCACCCAAGGATTCAGGCAGGTCCAGCATTAAGTATGCACATATTTCGTACCTAATTTTCTACTACTTACTATGCATGCCTGGCTGTTATGAAGACAATGTTTCGTACAAGTGACTGCAGTGAAGCATGTAAATTTCACCTAAGGTATTGGTGCCCCCACATGCCTCGGACACATCAATACACGTGTCTCATGTGCCCCCGAGGAATGTACTATTTTTCATATGTTATTTAAAGTTTTCACCTGTGAAGAACACAACCCCAACACGCCTCAGACAAGTCTGGCATGCCTTAAACAAGTGTGTGTGGTACAACTCTTGGCTTGTCCTATACTTTTCGCATAGAAGCCTAGTAAAGAACGAGCTGGTGGTTTTATATTTCCTTTAGTCTGACAAGCAATAGACACGGCCCCAACACATCAAGACGTTCAAAGCCCCAATAAATGTCGAAATTGGGGAAAGTTTTAATTATTAATTATTAGCATAAACAACAATGAAAGAAAAACGTATGAACTTCATGTGGAGTTTATACAGTATCCTCTGTGTTTTGTTATATACGTGTATATTTTTATTCCATTGAGACTAATAATACAAAGTATAGCGCAAAGCTATCTTAAAAGAACATAGTCATTCAAATTCAAAAGATTTACTCACGAAAATCAAAATCAAAGCTAAAAAATTAGGGTCAATTTAATTGAAAAATAAAAAGTACAACTATAAAGAAACAAGATATAAAATATATAATTCTAAGTATTTCAATTGACATATCCCCACGTGTCTATGACCTATATCTGAAAAAAAGGCATATTGTTGTGAAGTGGCACGTGCCTACGTCCATATTCATGCTTCATCTTGTGATGGCTATCAATACCCAAAAAGAGCATGCATATGAGCATCTAATCAAGTTTCAGCATAATCCAAACCCTCGTTCTCAATCTTTATGTTAAGTATGTACCTGACGCTTTTCAACGAGGCCAAGAATCAGAGCATTAAACGTGTGCACAGTTGGAATACATCCACTCCTCCTCATCATATTAAACATATTGAGTGCTTTTCTTGTTTCTCCAGCTTTTGCAAAAGCATGAATAATAGGCATAAATGTCCTTGAAGTAGGTCGGTGCCTCTCCTTCCTCATTTCCTCAACAGTACGAATAGCACGGTCAACATTATCCATACTGCAAAATGCCCTTATAATGTTATTGTAAAGCACAACATCTGGCTTGAGACCATCTCTTATTACGTCTTCAAAGATTGAGAAAGCATTAGCAAAATCTTTCAATTGTATAAATCCGTTGATCAACATGGAATATGTCTTCATGTTATGCTTTATGCCTGACAGTTTCATCATGTCACAGACTTCCAAAGCTTTGGAAACTTTTCCTGCCTGCAACAGTGGAAAATACGATTAAAAATGTTTGAGCGCCTTGAAACAACTTCAGTAACACTAAAATGAATAGTCGAAACATTGTTATTTGCAACTATCAAATTTTCAGCAGGTTTAGTTCGCACATTGCAGGACCAAGGTTGTCATGATTGTATTTTTGAATTGAAACAGTGGAGGGGTCTTGCGGATAGGATTGAGGATCATAAGATTTTATTAATTAAAATATCAAACATAGACAAATGTCAAATATCTTCATAACAACTATAACTAACTAAAATCAAAAAATAAAATCAAGGTTCCAACTACTTTATAAAGGTTCACAATTGATTTTTGAAATTCAAAGAAAGTCAAATAAAATCAAATAGACATAAAAACTTCATTCAATTCAGAACAAAATTCTGAAATCAAAGTATACATTTATAATTAAAATTTAACTGAAATTATTTTTTTATATGACAAACTTATGAACACCAATCACCTTGGATATCTGTAAAAATAGCACACAACCTTAAATCTGGTTAACAATAACAACATTATGAGTCCAGAGAACAAATTCTGCTTCTACGACGGATTTCCAACTGGAAATTCAATCCGAAATACGAAAAAAAATAGAATGCATATAAATTAAAAAATAAAATGCAAATGAGCTATCTTAAGAAGTGATTGAAGAAAATGTAGAAAGAAAAGAGTTCCAAAATATCACGAACAAATGAATGCAACAATCAATTTCCACAAGAGGCAACAGAGAATGAAAGATAACAGATTTTGTGTTAGGGATTCCAAGGTTTTTTTGTCATTTTGTTATTACTTCCTTTTCTATTTAGCCCCAATTTGAAGGCCATTATTTGGCAAAACAATGTTTTGAATAGTGATTTTTAGGAGAATGTCGGTTAAAAAGTAGGAAAAAGTTTTGAGTTTATGTGCAGAATATTTTATTGTGTAAATGTGTAGTTAAAAAATGAGTATGTAGAAAAAAGAGTTTTCAAATAATGGCCATCAAACATGGGCTTAGTTTGATTAGAGTTTTAATTCAAAAAGAAAATAGCTCAAGTGTCCTGTGTCCAACAACCTAGCTTACTTAGTTCCTTGAAAATAAAGCTGAAAGTCCATAATGGCAGAGAAATGGAAGATTGTTAGGATCATTAGAATCGAGCAACGAAATTGTTATATTCTAAAATTTAAGACCCCATAACAGGATCAGATCATTTAAAAAATTTGAGATCATAAAATTTCATGATCGTAAGATCTAGATTAAGAGTTAAACAACCATGGGCAGGACAATGCATAAAGAAAAATGCATAGTTTTTTTAAAAAGTTATTATGGAACATACATTTTAGGACAGACCCTCAAGCGGGAAAAGAATAACTTGGAACACATAAGATTAGGAAGAGATGTACAAAGAAACCATTCTAAAATAGCAAGAAAGTTGAATAGCATTACAAATGAAGAGCTTACAGAAATTGCTTTATAGAAGAGGAAGAAAAGAGAGCACACAGAATGGAGAATGTTGTCTAGTGAGATCTATATAAGATCTAACTGGTTAAGCTTTTGACACCTTAAGAGGTTGAAGATGATTACAAATATCAATGCTGAACAATAGCAACAAATAATAAAAAAATGAGACAAACAAGAGCTCATTTACCCTTCTGTTTTTTTATAATTCCACAAACAACAATGTCAAAGGCGATGAGTTTTAATCCGGAACCCAGTTTCTTCACACTACTTGTGCATTTATTTAAAGTTCAAGGTGCTCTGTCACTGAATAAGACGTGGTCCAAAACTTCCCAGACCAAACCTGAATGTAGCTGACACATTTACTTTTACTATCTAAATAAAATCTAACTTCAGAAAAGGTGCAGAGAAAGCAAAAGAAGAAGACTGTGCAATATCAGATCCCATGAAAACAAGTAAATAAGTTTAGGCAAGGAAAGAAGTTGCAGATACCTTGGTATAAAGATTGATGAGACATCCATAAGTGATTACAGAAGGTGTAAACCCGCACTCCTACATTTACAGTCACGTGTCAGATGGTGGGATTAGGGTACATTGGACAAAATAAAACACCAGCAATTTCATCCTTTCCAACAAGTTTTAGCACTCCACACAGATCAATTGGCCTTTGTGTGCTTATATTTTCTACTCGAAAAAGAACACTACCGACGTATGAAATTAAATTTATGCAGCACCCATTATTTTAAGTATGACAGTTCAGCTTCCTATTAGTTTAAGTTTTCACGACATTGATCATTAATCATTCTACTAGAGTTCCCTTAAAGGACGTTTAATCAAGAATAGGTATTGCGCTTTTTCTCATTATCCTCACAAATCCATTCAAGAACCACCAGCCCCTGCCAAAAATGGAATTAAATGAAATTGATGAATTAAATACTATAATATATTTCTCTGTGTTACACATATGCAGTGAATTCAAGATGATATGTTCGTTCTAGTAAGAGGTAGCAAGTTAAGGAATCAATTCCTCATACTCAATGTATCAAAAGCATATACCTTTAGTCTATTAAACACAACAAGACATTTTTCTTCATTTCTTATCATGGTATAACCATCCATCATGGTGTGATATATGTCAATTGGAGCATCTATACCCTCCTCTTCCATCTCTCTAACCAATGCTTCAGCACGGTCCATGTTACATCCTTGACTGCAGTATTTGGAGTAATAAGATAAAAAAAAAATGTGCCATAATAAAGATAATTGTGACTGCATTAAAAATCGAACTGCAAAGATAATACCAACTAACAGCAAGCTAAGCGTTATTTTCAGTAAATTTGTTCATAGTTGCATAAAATCCTATTTCAAACTGCAAAAATAAAAATAACCTAAAGCTGGCATGGCAATGCATAATTCACTACATATCCAGCATCTCCAACATGTGACCAGTACTCAGTACACTGTAACAAAATCTTCAGATTTCTCTAACCAAATTCTTCCGTTCATCTGTTCCTCTCTCTTTTTCCTTTACTCAGCTACTTCAATGAGATTCAACATGTATTGGGTACTGATAATCTCTAACATGACATTTTTAAATCCATTTATTATATTGAAGAGAATATAATGTATACAATGTTGGGCTCTTTAAAAGCTATATCCATGTCAAAATGAAAAAAATCTATAACTCATGGAAAAAGCTCAGGAACCTACTCTTAGGCAGCTGTTTTGGCTATCTGGAAACTGTTTGCAGCCAATAATACTTAAGATAAAAGAATGAATAAATCCAGTTCCTATGCATGGAATGAGGGCAGTAGAGGTGCATCAAATATTTATACAAGGAACTGTATAAGGGTAATCGTGTCAGCCTTAAAAATAGAATCTGAAATGAAGCAAGCCACATACAGCATGTGGCAGACTCAATAATTCATTGCCCTTACAATCTCAATCAATTAAAATCAGTTGCATGAAGACACCGGCAGTACATAATTCCAAACTTAAAATAGGCATTCACCTATAAGAAAAAGACACTCCACCCCCACACACACGAGAGAGTGAGAGAGAGGAAGGTATAGACAGGAATGACAAGATTATGATCAGCAGCAGGAAAAGCACTTACATAATTTTATAGTAGTCAACGGCATAAAATAAAACAAAAAGTTTAATTAACTCTACTAACCAATTAGCGTAAATTATGTTCCCATATATAATTGCATTTAAGGTTGAAAGTTCCTCTTTGGCCTTCTGAAACCAACGTTCTGCAGCTCTTCCAGAAATAGCAGAAAGAAACATTAGATAGGAACTTAGAAGACAAGTCGAGAATTTAATGCAGAAAACCTTATCAATCTAATTCAGGCAAGTAATTAATTGGAGAACCACAAAGTAAAAAATGATGAAAAAATTTAGAGAAAAAACAAAATAAGATCTGGAAATTGGCATAAGACATTTTTGTCTCTTTAACTATTTCACCAGAATCTATTAATTAATTATTTAATATAATTTTTTTTATTTTATTTTTTTGGCCCTAAACATCAAGAGGAAAAAAAATTAGAACACAGCATTGCCTTAACAAGTTGCCAACACTTTCTTCCTCAAATGAATATGACATTTGCGGATGGTTGTTCATTGAGATCCTTCTTTATATATTTCGAACTGCTGGATCAAATACTCTGGCTTCTAGCCTATCCAAGTTACATTGTTGATGAAAATAGAGATCAAAGAAGGCTCAATCAAAGTATGCGTGAAGGGAGAGCATAAGGAACCGTCTGAAGGGCAAGGAGAAGAACCGCTAATGAGAATTAGGCTTGACGAGATGTGCACTAGGACAAGGGATAAGAGAGCACTGATCTCTGGGGCACAGGCAATGATCTACATAAAGTAGATGAAAACCAGCATCTATGTAGATGGTAAAGTAATAGTATTAATATAGAAAAGTTGCATCAAGGAAACAGTAGAGAACAATATAAAGCCAACGAATTAATAAGATGGCTTCTTGTTCCTGGTGCTTTACATGATGAGACTTTGAGTCTAAATTGATTCCATACCTGTTTAATGTGCTCAGGAGAGCAACATAATGGAGAAAATAGCAGAGAAATAGAAAGAAGCAACCACTCCTACTAGGGATACACCAAATGCCTCTCCTCTACTGACTTCCCTGCTTGTATTGATTTCATTTGCTTTCCACACAAATTTGTGAAATACTTTCATTGACCACCCAATTTTATTCTCATTACAGAGCCAAAGAATTTGACGAGTATTGCTCCAGAAAAACTTTACTAAATAAACTAAAAAATAAAAATTGGTTGAGAAAGGTACGTATTGTTGACAAGCACGTGCAATCAAACTTTATAAAAATTGGAAAAATATGCATTTGATTGTAATATATGCATCGACACAGACTTTCTACTCACTCAATATTGCCAATTTTGGCAAATCCTCCCACAAGAATACTGTATGTCACCAAACTCATTTCAATTCCTTCCTCCTCCATCTTTCTTACACATGACATTGCTTCTTCCATGTCTCTTCCTACTGCGTATGCATGAATAAGGCTGCAGCAGTGTAAAGTGGATTTATTGTGAGACAATCACTTAATACTTTAAAATGAGAATCAGATTAATTCAGAGTATGTGCAACTAAGAGCAACAGTAAGATATGATGTTCCCTTATCAATAGAGAAAAGTAGTAAGTAATCGAACTTCCCAAATGGCTAGAAGTCCATTGGAGAGCGGAAGGTGCAATATAACAATTTTTACTTTGTAAATACATGTAAATTCGGCTCTATTCCCCGGGCCCGCATCTTCTCAAAGGTTTCACGTGCACGATGCATGTCACCTCGTCTTGCATAATAATTCACCAACAATCCAAACTCTTTTCTGGAAGGCTACAGAGAAAACAAATCATTTAAAGTAGGTGAAGGATAAGTACGATGCACAAAACAAGTTTTCAAACTGATGTTCTTAATTGGTATAGTGATAAGTTGGATATAAGTTACGTACATTCATTTCTGTGCTTTCATGTGTAAATTGATATTCTGGTTATGTTTATTTCATTGTTTTTACTAACATGAGGCATATACATTTGAAAGTGTGCAAAATGTGTTATTGCCACGTGAATCCATTTGTCTATCAAGCTAATGCACAGCTGTGGGCCATGCATTGTACATTTGTCAAATTCTATCTTGACAAACTCCAACAAAACTAATTCTCACTTAAAGCGGAACATGCAAGTTTGTATAAGATAATAAGCCTCTTCAATGCAAGTTCATAACTTCAATACATTCTCTTTTCAATAGTATAGAAACCGAAACTTATTACTAATAAGAATCAAGTCTATGGTTTTCTTTCTTGGAAGCATACATGTTCTTTTGTTCCTACAAGATCATTCCTAATTTTATTTCGCATTGTGAGATACCTTCATAAATATGATTTATTACTATACCAGCCCAAAAAGAATTTCTAGGCATATCTCGTCGTATTTCAACTTCTATAGTGTATTCTTTAGTAGAAATGAGCTGAACTGCACTAAGGAATTTTTCGACTTCACAGTGACACAATTGAACTTGATTGAAATGCAGTTAAATGCACCATCGTTATGACAATATCCTACTTAAAAGAACTTGACATCAATCACAAGCAAGCAAACCAGAGCATTCATATAATTATAAAAGTACCTTTTTAATCCTCTCAAACATTCGCACAACTGCCTGCCAATTCTCCGGATGAGTCTCCAGAACCTTCCGGAACTCCCTTCTCGACCCCTCCCTCTCTTCATGCCACTTAGATCTGTACTCATCCCCATCCCCATCCTTGCCTTCAACCCACCTAGCCCTCCCCTCAGTTTTTGCCTTCATTCGCTTACCGTTGTCCAACTTCACACTCAGTACCCTCCCATGGAACTCAACCCCATCGAACTCTACAGCCTTCATTGCAGCCTTCTCTGCCGTGGGCTCACTATATATCACAAACCCAAATCCCATGTTTCTCTCAATATCATCATATCCTTTTATCAAAATCACATTCTTTATAGGCCCAAATTGCCTGAAAAACTCCGCCACCTCATTTTTCTTTATCCATAGTGGTAAGTTCCCAACAAAGATTTTGCCTTTCTCCCTAAACTCCATCCCCCCTTCATCTTCTTCTGTACCACAATTTTCTGTACTTTCCAAAGTACCGTCGCCATTTCCACTTTCCACTGTTTCATTTAACAAGCGTGGCGGGGGCGGGGGCGGAGGTGGAGGTGGAGGGGAGAGTTTGCTTGATAACCACAGCTTATTACTAAGACTATCTGATGGCGGAATGGTCGGGGTATTTTGAGAATTAACAAGGTTTTTTAAGGGATTTTTAGAAACTCGGGAGGCTTGTGAAATTGAGGTTCTGAGAGGCTTTTGAGTTGTTGGGCGGCGGAGGCTGTTGGAGGGGTTTTGAGGGGGATCTTGCGAGGATTTTACAGACAGAAAAATTGAGGAAGTAGAGGTGGCGGGAGTGGTGGTGGGATGGTGTTTCCCGGGAAGAATGGAGGCGGAAACGGGTGGTGGCATATGAGAATAGTGTGCGGTGGAAGACAGAGACATGATGATATCCATTGTTTCATCAAGAAAGCCTGGTGAAATCGAATAGTATGGTACAGATATATAGACGAGGATACGGTTTACAGATAAAATTCAATTCAGATAGACGTTTTGGTGCCGGACCGTAAATAGCTCATCACTTTGGAGCTAGTAGTGTAGAGTAACAAAAAAATGAGGGTTATACTGATAGAATATTATGCTAAAAAAGTGTGGAACACGATAGTAATGCAGAATAGCCATATAACACCTCCGTGGCACATCTCGTACTTCACTTCTTTTAAACCGCACTAAGAAGAGTACGATATAAGTAGGCTTGAGGGTTCGAAAGAAGTGAGGTTAGTGAGGAACAAACGTGCATTGAGGATGTAAAGAGTAAATTAATAGAATTGCAACAACATAAAAATTCTTATCTCATAGTGATTGAATTGGTTATGAAAATATTTTCTTGTAAATTTGAACTCGTTATTTTGACACGTCACCCACCAATATTTTTCCCAAACATAGTGAAAAGAAAAAATCAAATGGATCACTTTCAAGACTCTTTGCTCATGTTTGGTACTAATTAATTTAAGTCAAAATTAACAATTAATTTTAACAATATATTTTATAAACTTCACAATTTTTCAACCACAAATTTCATCGATTTATATCAAAATTTATTAAAAATCTGATTTTGATTTCTACTAAACAAGAGCATTTTATAAATGTTTGGCTCATGTTTACAATGAAGTCACTTTTTATTCACATATTTCAAGATATTAACATATATTAATTAATAATTTATCACTCATTGCTATTTATTTATAATGTAAATTATTTATAAACAATTCCTAAACATGCTTACCTCCTCTTAGAAAGCCTTCTCATAAATAATGGAAAAGAATCACATTTTATTCTTACACTTCACAAAATTGTCTACCAACGATGCAACACCCTTTTATTTTTACTTTACATTTCCTTTAATCAAATTTTAGACACGAAAGCCTTATATTTCCCTTTGCAAATCCAGAATCCTTCTCGTTGAAAGAAGAATATTATCGAAAATCGCTATGTGCCACAATTAAAAAGTTACATTAGAAATTGCAAAGTCACAATAGTTTTATTACATATATATATATTTTACTTCTAAATGGACAACGTTGTAAATCTGTCGAGGAAAATCGCATAGCCCTTAAGCTCATTGATCTAACATGAGTAAAAAATCATCTTGAGAATCAACCAAACCAGACATTAACTACCAAAGCAATCACGACTGAATCCGCATCTATAGTTTGTATTAGCACGAGATATAATAAATCCAAGACGATAAAATGCAGAGGGAAATAGATAACAAAAATTCAGATGAATACTTCAAATGTTTTGTTTGCATTGATCTTTAGGGCATGAATAAAAAGTCTAAAAGCTAAAATAGTAAGAACTACCGTACACATAGATGAAACTGGTGTAGAACTGTATTGCTCTCGTATTAGCATGAATGCTTATCAAACAAACTCAGTACCTCCTTCCAGAACCACCAGCACCACCTCGGCCATAAGCAGGGGCAGTAGGCAGTGTCTGTGGTTCAAGAGTCTGCTTAATAACTCCAGGAAGGTCAGCCATGCCAAGGGCAGTAAGCATGTCATGAGTCTCCTGGTCAACTTCGATGACATCAGTCTTAATGGCAGACTCATCGGGCACAAAGTCCATGCGCCTCTCACGTTCCTCCTCCTGCAGTTTGAGTGAGATGCCACGAACGGGACCCTTCTGGATCCGCTTCATCAGGTGGGTAGAGAAGCCAGCAATCTTGTTCCTCAGACGTTTGGAAGGAATAATGGCAACTTCCTCCAAGACCTTTTTGTTCGTGTGGAAATCCAAAGTCATTTTAGAGTAATATCTCTCAATCACCTGTCGGGAGGACTTCTTCACTGTCTTAGTACGCACACGACCCATCTCAGCAACAGCACCTTAGTAATTGATTTTGACATACACGTGTTTAGTCATAGGGACAACTGATTTAAATTGTTAACCATTCAACTACAAAAAAACTTAGTAAACACTTTCCGACAACGCAAGGATATAAGTGTTAAAAATTATTAAATTGAACATGACAGAATTTCGAATTTCAACTCTCCATCCAATGGCATGCAGAATGGAAAATGATAGTTCCAATATAATGAAAAGTAAACATTCATCCTTCAGTGTCACAAAGAAAACAAATAAATTGTTCATGCGTGTTCCTGTATCTGCCTGGACTTGAATCCCTACAATTCCAGGACAGATAAATGAAGCCCGCATTACAGAAAACTCTACACAAGAAAGAATGTCAGTATACCAGTTTTAAGACTTTTAATTTATGTTTCCCCAGTCCTTTTCTAAAGTAATTAATCATCAAACTCCGTACTTTTCGGTAGGAATCAGAAAAACAGGAAAGCAATACTACAAGCATAAATTTCTCTTGCAGGTTCTATTAAATGTAGAACCGTTCATATTATTACCTAAACTACAATTTTTGCATGAAAAGACGTGAAGTAAATCCACATAAAATCAAGGGAACACTAGCCACAATGGATATATGATTTAAATATTTCAATCTCAATTTCGAATTAAATTTTTTTCCGAAATCCAAATGCACCACACACACAAACATTTATTTTTCCAGCAACAAAACATAAGAGTCGTCATACATTTTCCACGAGTATACACACAGACGTCCCATGAATAAATGAAACAGACAGAAGAATACATTACACCACAAATATATACAAACATACACCATTAGCAAAAAACCTATATACACAAAACAAACTTGAATTTCCGCAGATGTAATACTAACCCCGTAAACACATATAATTTAATTTGATATTTATATAAAGCTAAAAATCCACGCACGCACGCACACGCAATCACGCGTAAATACAGTTACCGTTAGTTAAAAAAGAAGGGATCTACACGAATAAACAAAGCGACAATGGATTGAAATTTAGGATTAATCTACTTGTAAAGCGAATTTACTTGGAAAATTGTGAAATTTAACCGAATCATCAACAGAAAGTAAAGAGAATTTACTTGGACAACTGAACGGACAAGCTAAGCGAAGTACTTGGGTCGCTGAAAACGAAAAAATCCGGCAGCTTTCGAAAGGGTTTGAGAGAGGTATTTAAAACAGAGGAATTGGGGATCAATTAGGGTCTTGAGATTTAGGTCTTATTCTGGGCTGAGTTTGTTTCTATTGAGCTTCAAATTATTGGGCCTCCTTCCGAAAGTGCATCTTGGAGTCCCAACTTGTCAATGTTCTACCAAGGGGCTAATTTAACGGGCAAATTCACAACTAAGATATTACGGCCAATTCAATTTCCAGGTTTTGAGCTTCAAATTTCAACTCATGCGATAAATAAATAAATAATTAAATATGTTAAAGTCACAATTATATAATTAATTATCACATGTACGTACTTATATGTCACAACTTATTTATTAATTACATATTATCGAATTAATTGATTACAGATTATTTCACGGTTACAAATTGAAAAATTTATAGGTCACAGTTTATTCGTTAGTCACAGATTATTTTTTAGTTACAAATTATCGAATTTTTAGGTTACAATTAAATGATTGATCACAAATAACAAAATAGTTGGTCACATACACCAAACACTCCACCCCCATTCTCGATCCACCACAAATACTTGATCACAAATCAACCAAATAATTTGTGACCACCACCTCACCACTGGTAACCAGTCGCATCGCCAATGAAACCACCACCACCATCTCCGGGCAGCAAAACCATTATCTCAAACACCACAACCAACACCACCACCACCAACCTATCACTTCACAACCACAACCCCAACCCTCACCTCAACCAAAAAAATCCCTAAATTTGCTGTTGGACACTATCACCACCGTCTGTACCACCACGTCCTCATCAACCACATCACCACCACAATAACCACATGAGCCACCACCACGCCTCAACACCACCATACCCACCACTACACCACCGCACCCACAGCATTGTGCTACCATCGTACCCACTACATATAGCAATACAATCATCATAATCGCAAAACCAACACATCATAACCACCACAATACCACCATTGAATTGTTAATCACGACATTGCATTGCTCAAAAATTATTATTTTTAAAAAAGGAAGAAGACAAATGGATTTGCATCGAGTCATGTGCATCAGTGCACCGGTGCTACTACAGAAGTTGTCGGAGCCGTCGAAGAGAAAAGGAAGAAGTGGGTTGTGATTTGTAATTTTGGGATTTTTAGGGTTTGAGTGGGTATGATCTAGAGTGAGAAGATAGAGGATATTGAATACTATTAATATCTGATTTTTGTATAAACAAACTTTAGATTTGATTTTTTAAATTGGATCTTGAAAGATCTGATTTGATATAATTTGCACTAAATTCATTTTGGAATATTTACATTTGTGCCTCCTCTTTTACTAAGAGTAAAAATTACCCTTCTTTAATTTTTTTACCCTTTTAAAACACCTATTAAAAATACCTCTATTTTCTATTGTATAAACATTTTTTCAAAAAAATAATCATTCACCATTCCAAATCCAAAATAGAAGACTTTAATGTAATTCTTGCTTCAATCATTTAAAACCTAGCACCACCAACTGGAATCGCATAGATATGCAATCTATGGCCTCCTTTACGCACATTTGTACGTCACCACCACCTCTCTTTTCTCTCCTGCCGCCATCGTCGTTTTTGTCAAGATCACCACTTCATTTGTCCATTTCTAGGCCATCATCAGAGCTGAAACTAGATATATGCTCCATATCCGAATTTGAATACGAGGCGTACAATCCACGCAAAAGTCGAAACCAAATTTATTCACGAAATTAACATTTGAATTGAAGAGGCGTACCGCCATATATTCTTCATATGCTTAATGAATGACATGTTTATGCCATATGTTCTGTGTTGAATCCCTTGTCTTCACTCACAAGAGTTGAAATTATATTAGTTTTCCACCTATTTGTTAAAATGTCATTTTATCTCCTAATATTTTCTACACGTCTGTAAGTCATCGTCTTGACTATTTTGCATGCACATATTTAATTTTTTTTAGAATATAATTATGTACCAAATTTTCTCTTACACCAAGCTCCCAAGAAATACCCATCTTCTCCAACTATATTTTTCCAAAAGTAATGTTATTTAGTCCTAGTAGTGCAAAGCACGAGTCTATGCGGCACTCGAGTGTATTGAGTGGGCAAGAGAATTGGAATCGTTAGAACCAAATCGATTGGTTCGATTCATTTTAGTTGTAAGTACGTTTTCGATGGGTTTTGCTTCTTGGAATCTGAACCAAACAGTTCTAGTTTAGACCCAAAATTGAGAACAGGAATCGTTAGAACAATTTCGATTTTTTTTTTTTAATCTTTTTGAGGGTTTTTTAATAAGGATATTTTCAACTTCTTTTCACTACATTTAAGTAAGTAATTATTTTCAACTTATTTTCACTACATTTAACTATGTCTTTCCTTTTTTTTTTTCTCAATAGTTTGGTTTTAGAACTAAATCAAATTGAACCGAATCGAACATGTTCTAACCGAAACCATTCGATTCCATTTCAATATTACAAATAGAACCAAATGGTTATATTATCAAAGAACCATTGATTTTTGGTTTGAAAATTGAAACTGAACCATGCTCAGGCCTATTGGGTTGCGTTACCTACAATTTGTTCAATTAAAAAATTATATTTCTTAATCAATTACAGTCAATAGACGAACTAACGAGGAATTCTGTAAATGACCTTATTATCGTACTTAGCACCACTAAAACTAAAGGGACTAGATCCACGACAGACGCCCCACCTATATGGGGCGCCACATCAGCCCCCTATTTGAGCAGGGCCTACGCAGCACTGTTCATCCAGCATGATCCAAAACTTAGTGATATTACTCTATTTCCAAAAAATTTCAAGTCATTGTCGTCTCAGCCTAACTTGCACATAAAGAGCCAAGATCAGGCTTGGCTCTCATGACGTGATCAATTGTTAATGAAAGCATTTTTTTTTTTTTTTAAAATGTTTTCACTAAAATTCTTTAAAAAAATATATCAAAAGGAAACTGTGCTTGATCAGTTCGGTCTATCCATATGGGTGTTCCACGACATTTTGCCTCCCATTTTTTATAACTCATTTTTAATTGTATATTTCATGGAATTCACATCTTTTTAATCAAAGATTTCATACTAAAGAGTTGATTTTTAGCTAAACCAAATAGGAGCTCTGTCTCTGAAAAACTAGTGTAGACCTGTAAGGCAGGCTAGCACGGTGTCGCTAAGAGTAGACAGATGCCTTCCGACCTTTTTGAGACCTATACTTCATATGCTTACTCTTAAATAAATAGGATTAAACTTAAAAACCCTTTTTTTTTTTGGTAAATTAGGGTAACATTGAGCCTTTGTTTGAGCCACATTTTAAAAGAAAAAAATGTGTTTTTGAAAAGTAATTTTTGGAGAATGTGTGGTTAAAAATGAAGAATTTTTTTTATTTACGTGTAATATTATTTTATTGGAGAATGTAGTTGAAAATGAATTGTAAAAAAAAAAATGATTTTTTGATAAAATAACTCAAACAAGGGCAAAAGCATTGGGTCATTGGGTGTGTGTGTGGGGGGGGGGGGGGG
>CAIGRB010076642.1:105803-116786 GCA_903798255.1 Fraxinus quadrangulata
CTGACTTGATAGTTTTTAATTGACAGTTTTTTCTTTAATTTTTTTAAAACTACAAATGAAAATTTGCCAGTGAATATGTGGCACAAAGTCTGTTATTGAGTCTGTTTTTCTATGAGAATTCATGTAAATTTGTGAAAGGAAGGCAACCTGTACAATTTTTTTCTCCAGTTAGTGCCGTCAAACATTTTATTATGTTTATCAAATATATAATATTAATATTATTACTTTCCAGAAAAGAATAGCAGTCCAACTTCAAATTTATCAATTCTACCTTTTATGAAAGAAAGCCAGAGAGGTTACAACAAAAAAAGAAGAAAAAAAAAGGGAAAAAAAGAAAGAAAGCTAGAGAGACAGCTTGCCTTTGCTTCACATGCATACCACTTTCTCATGCAAATTTTTGAAAACTTTCAGATACAAAACTAACACAACAAGAAAGGCACAAACTCACTTCACACTTCAAATAATTCTTCTTAGATCACTCCAAATCAAAGTTGCTTAACAGATTTCTTTCTCTGATGAAACCTAAAACTCATTTGTGTTTAGCTTTTTGTTCATAAAATTCTCAAACTCAAGAAAATTACATATATCTTTTTCAAAGACTGCAAACAATTGAAATCAAAGATGAGAACTGGAGGATACACTCTCCAGCAGTCTCTAACTGCTGATGCAGCAAGCATTGTGAAGCAGGCAGTTGGGCTTGCTAGAAGGCGAGGTCATGCGCAGGTTACTCCTCTTCATGTGGCGAGTGCCATGCTAGCTTCTTCTACCGGTTTGTTCCGAAGGGCTTGCCTTCAATCACATTCTCATCCCCTTCAATGCAAAGCCCTTGAGCTTTGTTTTAATGTAGCGCTAAATCGCCTCCCCTCGTCTGTCTCTAGCACTTTACTTGGTCCCCATTCTCACCTCCTTGCGCTCTCCAACGCACTGGTGGCGGCCTTCAAGCGTGCACAAGCCCACCAGCGCCGGGGTTCGGTAGATAACCAGCAGCAGCAGCCTATATTAGCCCTCAAAGTAGAGGTAGAACAGCTTGTCATTTCCATTCTAGATGATCCAAGTGTTAGTAGAGTCATGAGGGAAGCTGGTTTTTCAAGTACCCAAGTCAAAGCCAATGTTGAACAAGCTGTTTCTTTGGAGACTTGTACTAATCAGTCCAAAGAAACCAATCTCAAACTCCTAGTTCTTGGAAATAATGAGCCCCAGATGACTAATATTCAAGTACAAAATGATGATGTCATGAGTGTTGTGGAAGCAATGATGAACAAGAAAAGGAAAAACACTGTTATTGTAGGGGAGAGTTCGGCCACTGCTGAGACAGTAGTAAAAGCAGTAATCCACAAGTTTGACAAGAAAGAGGTGCCTTTAGATATGAGGTTTGTACAATTCATAAGTGTTCCCCTTTTCACTCTGAAAAATGTCTCTCGACAAGAATATGAAGAAAAACTTGAAGAGCTAAGGTCATTTGTTAGAAGTTCTGTAAGTAGAGGAATTGTGTTGTATTTGGGTGATCTTAATTGGGTTTCTGATTATTGGTCCAAATATGGAGAGCAAAGGAACATTGGCTACTACTGTCCTGTGGAGTACATGATTATGGAGATAAGTAGACTGGTATCTGGAGATGGAGAGAATAAAAAATTGTGGATAATGGCCACTGCAAGTTTCCAGACTTACAACAAATGCAAAATTGGCAGCCCTTCTTTAGAGACTCTTTGGAACCTTCATCCTCTAGCAATTCCTGATGGCAACTTGGCTCTTACTCTTAATCTTCAGAGGTAAATTTTATAATACTGCGTTGCTAAAGTTATTTAATTAATTTGTCAGTTGCTAATAATTTAGAGTAGACTAGGTGAAGCCTTTTTTTCCGCTTCCTTCGATTCATTGCTTTGGGTTTATTAATCTGTGTCGATAACATATATATAATTTGTTTATGTTCTCTCAGTGATATGCAACTCAAAAGCAAGGCGCCGGAAGATGGTTCCAACTTGTTATTTCACATAGCTGGAGTCCAGAAGTACCTCACTTGCTGCTCAGATTGCATGGTTAACTTTAAAAGAGAAGCTAGAGTTCTAATGAATGACAACATGAAGTCCACTACCACTTCTTCTAGCTTGCCTTCATGGCTCCGACAGTACAAGAATGAAAACAAAAAGGAAACAGACGCTGATCAGGTTAATTTTTAACTTTTTAAATGCCCTTTTTGGAAAATTTGATTGCTTATATTTACATTGTTTAAAAAGACAACTGACATAGTTTCTTTAATGACGTGTGTTTATGGTACAGGAATTTGATAAAATTAAGGATCTTAGCAAGAAATGGAACTCAATCTGCAAGTCTGTCCACAGGCAACCCCATTTTCTTGAAAAAATGTTCAATTTGTCCTCATTATCACCTTCTTCATCTGATTCAATATCTTCAAATAGTAAGCACAACTCTAAGTTGCATCCAAGCCTTCTAGAGTGGCAGCCGACAACTTTTGAAATAAACCAATCACCCGAAGAACACCAATTCTTTCTACATGCAAATGAGGGTGAAGTTTCTAAACCTGTTATAAAACCTGACCTTTTATTGAATCCCAATTCAAGTCCTAATTCCGCTTCCTCTAGTGAAGCAAGTGGAGATCACATGGACTTCTTGCATAAGTTCAAGGAGTTCAATTCAGAAATCATGAGCATTCTTTGCAATGCATTAGAAAAGAAAGTTCCATGGCAAAGAGACATAATTCCTGATATCGCGAGTACAATTCTTAAATGTCGATCAGGACTGATGATGAAAAAAATCAAGAAAGAACACGAACATGGAGAGGGTCAAGAAGAAACTTGGCTGTTCTTTTTAGGCAGTGATTCTGATGGTAAAGAGAAAATGGCAAAAGAAATTGCAAAAATAATTTTTGGTTCTCAAGAAAACTACATTGAAATTACTCTTAGTAAATTCTCATCAGCAACAAGAGACGATTCAACCGAAGAAGTAAGCAACAAGAGGGCAAGAGATGAACATGGTGAAAGTTATTTTGACAGATTTGCAGATGCTGTACGGGATAATCCTAGCCGTGTATTTTTCATGGAAGATGTTGTTCAATTTGATTATCATTCACGAAAAGGGATCAAAAGGGCAATTGAAAATGGAAGTATTACACTTTCAAATGGTGAGTTTGTTCCACTTAAGGATGCAATTATCATTTTGAGCTGTGAAAATTTCAGCTTGGAATCAAGAGCCTATTCTCCTCATACTGAACGAAAATGTGACAAAATAGAGAAAGATCAAGAAAATGGTGAGGACTTGAAGCAGGAATGTGCCTTGTTGGATTTGAATATTGCAACAGACGACGAGGATTCAGTTTTTGTTAATGGGATTTTGGATTCGGTGGACAAACAAGTTGTTTTCAAACAACAAGAACCGTAAATGGAGAATACGGATCTGTGGATTTGAACTTTTCTTTTTGTCTTGTAATTTGCATTTTCTACTTAGTTTCTACTTCATGTTGCGTGAGGGTAATTACAGTTGTTAACTATAGAATGAAGTGATTTCTTGACAGTATCAGGAGAAAGATTTGTAGAACTAAGAATGTAATTGATCAAATATTAATCTTGTGACTTTTGTGCTAAACTAACGTACAATATTTGTTTCTTTTCTTTTTGTTCGTGACAAAGATCCAGTTCTTCAGTTTAGTTGCCATTTATTTATGTGTAGTTTAGTTTAGTTCTTCAGTTTACTTTGAATTATCCTAATCGGCATGGATTGACAAGTTCAAACATTTTTTAAATCAGTCTATATATAGAAACCCTTTATGTGTAGTATAATGTTTTGTACGAAACTCTTTTAACATTAAGTTCATGGAGTTGAGGATTAAATTAAAAGTAGTTCATTTCCTATTCTTTTGTCGAGTAAATGTTGTTTTTGTCCAAATATTATAAGGTTTAAATCCAATTTCATTATCAAAATTCATATCTTTGCTATAAAACTTAAAAGAAAAAGATCAGCAAAGAAATGAGAGCACGAATCTGATTATTCTTTAAACAATAAAGGTTAAAGAAGTTTTCACTTTAGAATCAATTAAAGAAGAACATTGCCTAAAAATATTGATATATGGGAACCCTCAGTCTAATTAATTAGACAAGCTTTATGAGAATAACACTCTCTTGAAAACGTATTCCAGGTCCAAACATATAAAGTTAACGTTTGGCAAAGCTTAAAATGTTTACTGATATGTAAATAATTAAGTTTAAAAGAGAAAAAAAATTGTTCGTCAAAACTGAACACAAGTTACTTATTTTAAAATAGACTATTATTATATTGTCAAAAGAATTTTGAGAAATACAATATATCTAAACATGTTTAGAGACTAAAATTTTAAAAGTAATCGTAACTTACTTTTAACTCAATTTTTCATCAAAATACGTTGGTAAAAATTTAAGTGTCGAAAAAGTCGAAGTTTATGGACTCGGATAACCAGATGCTCATCTAATTTGCTAATTTTTTGTAACACGTAATTCAGACAGAATGATTTTCCAAGAAATAGACGATTAAACATCGAACCCATGACAGATTTGTTGCATCATCATGGAGGTGCCAAATTAACTTTCAGAAATAGAGTTTATAACTTTAGAATCTTCAAAGAAACATACAAATAATTAGGTTTACTTTGAAAGTGATGAGTCTTTAAAAGTAGTACGCAGAAAATCAGTCAGTCTTTTCAGTTTCTTCTTGACCTCTTAAATCTAAATCCAAATCATTTCTGGATAACGGATACTGCTAGTGCTTGTCTTTGTCAAAAGTCAACATAGGCGACATGACCTTGAGCTTTGTTCCCATTATGAAATCAATGAACAAAGTGTCCTAGTATTCGAAAAATTAAGTAGCACTACCACTAAAATAAGAGGGTGTTTGATGGTGATTAAAATTAAATATTTAGTGAATTGTGATAAAAGTTTTTGAAATGTGTGATTGAAAAGATGTGAGACTCATGAAAGATATGGTTAATAATAATTATTTGACTTTGATTTAAATTAAAATCAACTTTTAATTCAGCCCAAATAGACAAATATTTATTCACGTCTCGTAGGAAGAATTGAAAGTATTATAGGAGATATTTATTTTATTTCTGAATTAAGAAGTGAGCGAAAATTTTGTGTAAAAAGAAAGAAAAATAGGCGAGTTCTAAAACCTCCGAGTAGAAAGTAGTCAAAAGTCGTATTTCCATCTCAAAGACTGATCAAACTTGCTTTTTGGTTGCTTCATTGAGGTAGAAATACTTTATCAAATATCATTTATTTCAATACATGCCCTAAATTGAGAATTCATTTTCTCGAAAAATAACCCACAATTTAATTGCTCTAAAAGAAAATAATTCTGCAAAAATGTATGTAAAGTAGAGGTGGGCTGTTTTTTCATAAAAAGGAAAATGTGTTGGACCCCGTGGTCTACGATGTAGTGTTGGACCATCTTTTTTCCTAGAATTAAATTAAAAAAAAGTTCTATACGTCATTTTACACCTCTATTTTAAAAGTATTTCATGTGTCTATTTAGGCACTAATTTCTAAATTGAGTTTTCCAACCTCTAAAGAGAAATACTGCAAATGTAACTCTCTCTCTCTCTCTCTAAGGTTTAAATATTGCTCTGAAGTAACTATTTCTATATGTACATATATATTATTTTGTCAAGGCAGTGCAACTTTTTCTCATTGCAGGGCAATAAAGATTATCCAAGACCAATTCCCACGCTAAACACACACAAAAGAGAGAGGTGTGGTGTTTACAAAAGGTTGGAGGGTTGGAATGGAGACAAAGTTTCCACACATTGAACTTCTGCAGTGTTTCTTTAATAAAAGAAAAAGGTAGAAATGGGTGTTTTAAAGGTGATCACACTATCTACACAGAGCTTTTTTCTTTCTATTACAAGTAATATTTGCATGAAAGTAAGGGGAGTCTTGGATCTCGAACTCATATCAATCAGCATATAATTGGAATCTCTCTCTCCTCTCTCTTTCAAGGATCAAAGCCTTGGATCCCTCAATCATCAGATTCGCATTATTGTGGATTTTTATACACACAGAAAGAGAAAGAGAAAGAGAAAGAGACATACAGAGAGAGAGAAGGGATTGTGGGACTGATGAAAAGAATAATGCCCAATATAGGGTGATGACTTGGTCAAAAAGAGAGAACATTAAAGTTAACGAGAATGTTTTTTTAACGAATTTTTGGATATGGTTATTATGCTGTTTTCAATGTTGGAATTGGGTTTCGGATGTGGATTAAATTAGTTGTACAATCATTCTGTACCTTGACACTGCATGCTTTCTAAAAATTATAAACATTGATTTGAACAAGTGTTATTCAAATCAATGGTCAAACTAGTTTCCACATCATTGAATATCAATCGATATGTATTTGTAGCAAGATTGTTTCGATATATACCATTTTCAATTTCCATGCAAATCCAATGTACTCGTCCATCCGTCCCACAAAAATAAACTTGTTCCTATTTTCACATAAATTAAAGAAATATATTTTTTCTTACTTTTTTTTATATCCGTCCCTACATTAAATAATAATTTAAATAAAAATAATTCATATTTATTGATAACAAGATATACTAAAACCTTTTTTGGGCGCCAATTTAATAACATTTTGGAAAAAAATATATTTTAGAATAATAATTTTCTGAGAATGTTTAGTTTAAAAAAAAAGTTTTGAATTTACTTGTAATATCATTTTATTAAAGAATATGTGATTGAAAAGAGAAAAGAGAAAAATTAATTAAAATTAAAATTGAGCTAAAAAATGAGCTAAATAGGAGCATATTAAAAAAATTAAAAAAATCATCTATACTCTCAATAAGGAAAATAACCTATAATTTGGGACAAAAAGAAAAAGAAAAGTAAATCTATCTTTTATGAAGGGATGTAATAAATTAATTGAAAATTAAATAGGGTAAGATTCTTCATGTGGGTTCCAACTTTTCATAAATGTGAGTCATGTCCCCCATATTTTAACACTGTGCATGCTACTCTCTCCTGATGTAATAGTATATTTAGATTTTAAATGACCATATAATACGCACGTGAAATAATAAGATTGTTCAAAAAAGAATAACATTGAATGTAATTTGTAAAGTCACCATTTAATTTTTGAAATAAAGGAATTATTTTAATAATTTTGCTTTTTTAGCTAGGCATCATGTACATAAATACATATTTTTAGTAAGGTGAAGGTGTTAAAAATTTCTGGTGTGTTTGTTGTTTGAAATGAAAGATTGGCAACATAGTTGCCATACTTATGAAAGGTTTGAAATAGTTAATTTTAGAACCAGTAATTTGCATTTCCTGCAAGAATATCAAGGCTTCCAAGCAGAATAGAGGAATTATTGTCATGTTTTGCACTGCTAAAAGCCTTCTTTTTGTGCAGCACGCAGCAAATGCTTTCTGTCTAAATAAGCACCTAAAAACATGCCTTAGCGAGTCAAAAGGTAATACGTTTGGACCTCGTGATACTTTCTCCATCAAGAAAACAAGCAACCTATGAATAAGCTTCTCTACAACGCAGCATATTACAATGTGCATGCAGTCAAGCATTAAACCACTTTAACAGGCAAAGGAAGTAACATCATGTACAAGAAAGTGACCCCATAGTCGTCTAATAAAAGACCAAAAGTCGAGGCCTGTAAACCCCATTACATAGATCAGCATTGGAAAGGCTACCTCTTGGGGTCATTTAAGGTCTTACCCTCGAAAAATTCACCAAGCATATGTTCGAGATCCTCTGGATTGTATCTGATGTACTTCTGCGGGTTCTTACCATTCTCAACCAAAGGCCTGAAACATATGTCAAAAATCTAAATTCGTTTCACCAGAATATAATCGTGTTACATGAGGTGAGGATGATGTTAACAAGAAACAGACTCTACAATTCATTTGTTGCAAACTAGAAATACTATGCCACAATGTAGAATCATTATCTTAAGCCTTTGAAGTTATAAAAATTTAATATGCAAGATACGGGTTCCATAGTTTCATTTCGGATCCTTTTCAAGAGTAACTTACACGAATATATATAGTGGGGAAATTACAGCATTGGTTCCCAACCTATTGGCCTAGTAGCAAGTTGGTCTCCTACCATCCGTGATATTTGCAAGATTAAAAGCGCCTAAGGCTTCAAACTCAACCTAATAATCACTTCCAAAGAATGGAATGATTATAGGATCAAGAAGGTCATAAATCAGTTCCAATGAAGAAAACCATCCAAATATTTTTTAACTTGTGTAGCCCTCACATGTCCAACTTAATAAAATACTAAGTTTTGTTTCCCAACTTGAGCTAGTTCCTAGAAATATAAAGTGGGGAATTATTCTATGAGGGACACACTGACATATTAACAAGAGTAGGACGGTATCTATAGCTGGAGATTGATTGTACATATATAATGAAAAGGTTTTGAGTCCACCAACTTGCATCTGGGGCAATAGTATGAGGATCAACCATACAATTTTCCGATAAATATATATAGGAATAGAAGGATAACATCAGAATTCAAGCGGAAATGTTATGAAATTTTTTACCAATAATAAGAGAATGTACCCGAAGCGTTTAATGAAAGATCGGTAAGCTGGAAGCAAGACTTCAGCAACTGCAAGCCTCAGGGATTCTCTTAACTCAGTGTCAGGAACTGTCCATTGAGATTGTCTTTGATGGAGTTCCTCAAATTGCATATTAAATGTCTTCAATCTAGTAATGAAATACAAAAAATTCAGTCAAATCACATTCTAAGTCAGGTTATACAACTCAACGAGCAAAGATTGTTCTCCAGGAAATTACAACTCCAACACACCTGTCTTTGATAATTGCTCTTGAAACTCCACTACTATTTCCTCCATCCATGCTACCAACACTGCCGCCTCCAGAAGATGTCAAGCCTTGAACAGAGAGGCACAGCAGAATCTGCAGAAGGAAATGCAAAATAATTTTATGTACAATTTTATAAACAGGCAAAGGAGACTTTATACAACAGACGGTGTTCCATTCTTCACTGTTTTCAAATAACGGGAGGAAAAAAACTTCCTGGTCTAGCAGAGAGCAAGAGATGGGGTAAAAACTCTATTGGTAATTGATAGATTGCATGTGGCTTTTTAATACAGATTACTGCTCCAATTATGATATTTCAATGTTAGAACAAACTTAAATATCACATTCTCATTAACTGTTTCCTTCTAAATGGATTTGTAAAACGGTCGTACTAAAAAGTTTACCACCACCCGCCATTAAATATAAATAACAACTTTTACTCACAAGGAAACTAGTCCCAAGCACTAATTATATCGAGGTATAGAAGGAAGCATAAATGTCGAAGTGCATATCTGCATTAAGATGGGAAAAGCAGAGAAATGTTCCAACTCCATTCCAGGATGAAACTATTACTCTATACTGGGTTAATACCCTGGATAGTCACTAAACTTTCCCAAAAGTTCCCAGGAGGTCACTGAACTTCAAAAGTTCCCTAATTAGTCACTAAACTTAGTAAAAAGTTCCTAGGAGGTCATTGAACTTCAAAACTTCCCTAAATAGTCATTGAACTTTGCCAAAACTTCCCTAGATAGTCACTCAACTTTGCAAAAAATTTCTAATGGGTCACTGAACTATTTATGTATGGTGTCCAAATTTGCAAAGTTTGGTGACCTCTTGAGAATTTTTGGCAAAATTCAGTTACTATTTAGGGACGTTTTGAAGTTCAGTGACCTCCTAGGAACTTTTTGCAAAGTTCGATGACTAATTAGGGAATTTTTGAAGTTCGGTGACCTCCTGGGAACTTTTGAGAAAGTTGAATGACTATTTTCGGTATTAACTCTATACTGGACACACAAACTTGGGTAGTGATTCTAGTGTGCTTAATGTGTGCCAGGTGAATGCAAGTCTACATGCTTATATACACATTAAGAGTATGCTGAGCTAATCTTAGAAAGAAGTTAAAACTTACTTTTTTGTTTCCAAATATGTTGGGATATGTTAATTTTTTCGTATTTTTAACCAAAAAAAAGTTATTTTGATCCAAACTCTCAAAATAACTTCCTCTTTTCAGCTTTGTCCAATAAAATGAATTATCTATTTAAAACTTATTTACCTAGCCCTTGTTCAAGCCCCATTTTATTAAAAAATCATTTTTTCAAAACTTATTTTTAACCGTACGTTCTCCAATAAAATAATATTACACGTAACTTTTCTTCATTTTTAACCAGACATTCTCCAATAATCACTATTCAAAAATGCATTTCTCTCTCAAAATGAGGCTCAAACAAGGCCTTATTAAGTAAACTTTATAATATTAGCCAAAAACATGCTCCAAGTCCTGAGAAGTGAATTCAATGCATCAACTAAATATTTGCTATTTATAGCTTCCTATTCCTACAGCACAAAACAATACTAACCACACATCTAGTAGAAATCACTTCAGGAATTTATGATCTTCACAGGTGGCATTAATTGCAGGCGCAGCAATAGAGCTCAAATTCTTAGTTAACTGTGCGCATAATATGGGGAGAGTAAAGCAGTACCTTTGCCCAAGCAATCCTCTTATATTGATTTGCATGTTGCTGTACAACTCTCCGATGTCTTTGCACCCAATCATCGCCTAACAAATCTTTGGCTTCAGACCTAAAGGCAATACATATATGAGAAACAAATTTGACGAGCACAAAAATCGACTTAATGTTTCAACAATTCATAAAAATGTTATAACCTGCGGACAGATCTGACCATATAATGAATGTTATTCATGAGAAACAAATGGGTCAGAGAGGGATCCTTATATTGCTTAGATTTTCCGTCCAAATTGGTCTGAAGAGCCTGCATTATACGCATTGTAACGGCAGCTAGCTGAGAATTTGAGTCATGTCCATTTTCAAATTCGCCGAAAAGGTGCTTCAATGTTGATTGCTAGCTGGACAAGAATAAAAAGCCATTAATTTCAGTTGTATGTACACAACTATAGATATACACAAAT
>CAIGRB010076679.1:1910-15509 GCA_903798255.1 Fraxinus quadrangulata
AAATTTGAAGCTATAATGTTGCAAAGAATTGAAAGATATTATTCATTCCATTTCCGGTAGTATATATACAGGTAGTGTACTAAGTTGACAGCAAGAATATACTATATTATCAAATGGGATTGTGACATGTGGCTAACTACTTTATATTCCAAATCCCTTAATATCAGGATACACATTGCAGCACAGCACAGAGGACACAGAGCAGACTGTGGATGTTGTTATGCTTGTGGTCCATTCCTAACAAGTAGTCCTTGTTTGGTTTTGATTTTTTGAGAAGTGATTTGGAGAAAAGTGATTATATTTTAGAGAATGTGTGGTTAAAGTCAAACAAGGGCTGAGTAGTATGTTGTATAAATTTCAACGATATCACGTTAGGTAAATAGTAAGCAAGACTAACATTCTTATCAAGTATTAATTGCACTCCAAGTGTTCATATATGTTTTCCTTAGTTGTCTCTTTAATACATTTTTGACACATCGATGCATCGTTTATTCTTAGTAAATAAGAACATGCCAACTCATTTTTGGACACATCATCACATTACATACCTCGGCGTCTTCTTATTTGCTAAGAAAAAATGATGTATCAAAAATACACTAGACGAACAACAAAACTCAACTCGTGCTTCAAAATTGTGTTGGTCTTACAATTAGACTTCTGATGCATTTACAATGACCTAATAGCAAGTCCCTTACTCTATCAACTGAGCTATATGCCGAGCACGTTTCAAAGTGTTTGTAAATAGTTTAAATTATAAATACATAAAAATGAGCGATGGATAAGAGGATACTATTTGTTGTGGGCCATTTCGAAATGTATGGATAAAAAATGACTTAGAAAAGTCATCACGCATTTTTTAAATAATCGTTAATCAAACTGTAAATTTACTGTGCTAATTTCCCATGTTAGTCAAGCACTCAAGCTGCAATATTGACAACTGAAGCACTTCTCTTTTTCAGCTATAAATAACCGTGAGAGCAAGTGTTGAAGAATCATCAGTTTTTTAAGTGGTGACTTGAAGCTCAAAAAATGGCAAGTCTACCTCAATTCTCCTTGTCCCATTTGCTTATCTCCATTTCACTTGCTTCCTTTTGCTCCTCAAACCTCTGCTTCTGCTTCAAACCCAAACATTTCAATCTATCCTCCCAAGCCATGCTTTGGTCGTCTGACGGTGCAACTTGGTACAGGAGCCCTGACGGTGCCGGAAGTGATGGTACGTTGAAGATTAAATTTAATAAATCAATGTGTCCGGCCTCTTTATAAACCCAAATTTATAAATGAGATTGTTCCCATTTATGAAATTTTTGTATGTAAAATGAATCCTATTGCAAGTGAGCAAGGCGTGTTGAAAGATTAAGTTAAATTTACAAAAATTTACATGTCGTCTATATATTTATCAACTTAAATTTTTGAACGGGTGATTTAATGCTCTAATGAACAATGGTATAATACCATTGCATGCAGGAGGAGCCTGTGGGTATGGAAACACAGTGTCACAAGCACCATTTTCTTCCCTGGTCACTGGAATAGGCCCATCCCTCTATAAATCAGGCAAGGAATGTGGAGCTTGCTACAAGGTATCTACAAATCACCAAATTCCCACCCTGTTAAACTTTGGGGATATATTTAGTACACAATATTAGATTATAGTGAATAATGAGAATCGTCTTTTAAATTTCTAATTACATTAATAATTCAATAGTTTGCAACTACACCTAAAGCTTTCGATTATCCAAAAAAATCTTTGTCCTCCACAGTCTCTGCCCCTGATTCTAATACTTAGCCCCTGTTTGAGCTTCATTTTTGGGCAAAAATGCATTTTTAAATAGTATTTTATCGAAGAATATGTGGTTAAAAAAAAATTTAGATTTACGTGTAAAATTATTTTATAAGAGAATATGTAATTGAAAATGAGTTTCTAAGAACATGAGGGCCAAACATAGGCTTAATATATTCATGTTCTGATAATTGTAATTAGATAAAATGTACCAAGCACCAGTCGTGTTCTGGCAAACCGGTGAGGGTTGTTATCACAGATTTTTGTCCCGGAGGCCCATGCGCATCGGAATCAGCTCACTTTGACCTAAGTGGAACAGCATTTGGTTCCATGGCCATCCCGGGAAAAAGAAGATAAACTTCGTGATGCAGGAGTATTACAAATTCGATATGCAAGGTAAGCTAATGGAATAATATAACATCGCCAACAATGATAAACGGAAATTTTGAAAGGCAAGAGTTTTTATTTCGGACACAATTCAAAAACTAAGTCCCCATCTGGCAAGGACTAAAATCTAGATTTTTTACCACATATTTCATGGAATCCACGGCATCTTAACCATACATTTTATCAATTTTTATTAAGATCTATTAAAAATAGAATTTTAATTTCCATCAAATTGGGGTTAAATTTCTTGGGAAATTTAGAAAAGTTTCGAATATTCAAAAAAATAAAATAGAAAAGAAAAAAAAGTTTCCCTGTCATTTCTTTTAACAAAATTCATATATTTAAAAGAAACTTTGTATAAAAAAATATATGTTGAAATGGTGGTATTTAACTAGGAATATTGACAGTGGGATTTTAACCTTCTTTGTCAAAAAGGTTAACAAATTATTTTGACTTTTTCCAGCGACACTTACGAATAATTTTTGTAGATGCCATAATGCATCAAGTTAGAATCTTGAATATTTGACAATTTGACTGGTTGTGTAATTTTTAATATTTATTTAATGTTAAATTGTTTTTAAAAAAAATTATTCTAATTCATGATATAAAAATATATCTGTGAAATTATGTTTTTCTAAAATACCATTTCCATGTCGTTTTGTGTCATTTTTTATGGAAAAAATAGTGTTCACGTTGTGTCGCGTTTTCGCCACTAAATTTTGTATAACTAGAGCATGTTTGAGCCCCATTTTTCGGAAACAATACATTTTGAAATAGTATTTTGATGGAAAATGTGTGGCTAAAAAATAAAATATAAAAATTAAAAATTGGATTCATATATAATATTATTTTATTAAAAAATGTGTGGTTGAAAATAAGTAAGAGAAAAATGTATTTTGAAAATAATGTGTACCAAATAAGGACTTATAATAATCAAGTCTCGGTCTCATCTTATCTCATCTAAAATTTTAAGTTCCTGATCTCAAAGCAGATGGTGATCGAGTTTGAGGAAGGAGATGGAGATCTTGCTAGGGTTGATCTGCAACAAGCATCAAGTAAACCAGGTGAATGGTGGGAGATGAATCAATCATGGGGTGCAGTATGGCAATTAAATGCTGGAAAAGAATTACTGCCTCCATTTTCAATCAGGTTGACAAGGTGCAGTATGGCAATTAAATGCAGTCAAATAATTACTACCACCATTTTCAATCAGGTTGACATCTCAGTATTCTGGCCAAACCCTAGTGGCAAAAAATGTAATTCCAACTGGTTGGCAGCCTGGTGCTACTTCTAGATCCCTGGTTAACTACCTTTGATTTATATATATATATATATAGAGAGAGAGAGAGAGAGAGAGAGAGAGAGAGAGAGTAATATGTGTTTTCAAGATTGTATAATATATGTAGCTTCTGGTGCATATTAGAGCACGTTTGGTTGGGCTTCTACTAAATAAAAACATGTTTTTTCTCGGAAGTATCACATTATACTTTCTACTGGCCGATAAAAGCTGCTTTTAAGCTAAGCCAAACATATGTGCTCTTAATTGTGTGAATGCATGAGGGATGTCTTTTAAGGTCGTTATATATGGTTTAAAAGCGAAGGTTGCTTAATATCAGAATTTCAGTTGATTCGATGAACTCTATTCTATTACAATTAAATACTCCATTATATTTTAATATTAATTTCGGGTCTTGTTTAACTTTGTTAGTTTGTTTGTTATAAGGAAAGTTGACATAAATATTGCAGCGATGTGAGCAAATCTTATATTGACACAAATTCTTAATTCACGTATCGCCTTACTTTTGTTAGGCTCACCGATTTGAACATAGTGTAACAATAATAAACAATGTATTAAAGGTTCAAATTGGTGGTAAAAAACTTAAATAGATAAATATACACAAAATTTGTAAGGTGAACCAATCGATTGTGAGGTTATTTTAGATTTTTAAGTATTTGACATATATCGGATTGGTTTTTAGATCGATTCTCATTTTTTTAACTAGTTTATTTATTTATTTATTTTTAAATGTCTCCCTCAAAAAAATTTATTAATACAGGGATGCAATCATGAAAAATTACTCTAGTGCTCTTATTTTAAAATATTGTCCGAGCAAATCTGAGCTAACTAAAAGAGAAAATTTATAGTCTCTAAATAAACGAAGAATTGTAGTCAACTTTGTCTAGTTTGATAAGAATGCTTAAATATGGTAATTTGTGCAAAAGAAAGAAAATGAGTGTCTAAATGGTTAAAAATTTCATGTACAAAGAAGAGGGAAAATTCGGTAGCATTTATAAGAAAAAATAATATATTTGTCAAAAAATTTAAAAATAGACATTATCTAAAAACAAAAAGTAATGAATACATACATACTTTACTTTCTCTATATAAAATCTAACCACACTGTCTAATTTTGTGAATTTTCAATGAACATTTTGTAATCGCAATTTGGCATAGCAAACTTAACTACGTGTTTGCTATGAATGGTAGACTAAATAATACCATGAACAAGTTTATTCACATCACATGATAATGATAACATTTTGATCGTATTTATATGCAAATTACATGAATAACTATAACAAGTTTCATTTACTCCTAGTAATAGTCCAAAAATTCTAATATAAAATGGAAATTTGGCGCAAATGATCCATCACCTTGAGTGCACAAATAGTTTCTAACTTTTGTCTTTTGATGCACAATTGATCCTTTTGAATAACTAGCTAGTTGAAAGACGTGCATCGCACATAGGGTACCATAAGTAAGCATAGCATGGTTTGTCTTTTTTTTTTTTTTAAATGCAGTCTTAATTTTTTTAAAAATGATTTAAATATAACACAACACTTGCAGTTTTGGTGATTTGTAAAATGTACGATAAATTTGTTTATACCAAATCTTATTCCTTGAAGGAATTATGGCAGTGCGGAGCTATTAAGAAGGAATCTACCAAAAATTACAACAAATTAATGGATAGTAAAAGTAGCGAATGCTTAATTTATAGATAATCATAAAAAGAGCATTCATTTACACCTGGGAAGTAAATAGGAGAACCTAATAGTTGGATAACAGAACAACATTCCATGACCTTAAACGGAATGAATGTATGAGAAGATTTTAATTAAAACAAAATTAACTTATATGAATTCTGAATATACATAATATTTTTGAAAGTATTAAGTGTGCTAAATGGAATACTGTGGAAAAACGATAGTTTCAAATGTTTAGCGACAACATTTGATTATCTGGACAAGTGCTATGATATGTTAGCACGTTCTTTATCCACAAAAGCATTCCACATTGTTAGCAGTGTTGGGTTTTTTGATACTCAATAAATTTCGAACAACGATGTTAAACCATTTTATGGATTACACTTCATAGGCCTCAACCGATGAGTGAGGTGAAATATTGACACCACAATCGCTCAAACCAATCCTACAACCTATTTGGGTCATTTGAAGTAACCTAATTTAATTAGTGTTACTCATAGGCCGACCCGTAAATCTTGGATGGTTTCTTAGGTTGATAGTCTATTTACCCACTGCCTATTAGCTATTGAGCCTAATTATTACCTAACCTAAAAATCCCACTCCAAACCTATATATGTTACTCCCGTTTGTTGGCTTTAGTAGTATGAAATTATATCGCATCCTTACCTGTGAGGGAGAAAACCGGCGGCTACAGTTCTTCTGGTTCGTGCCTTCTCTGTAGTTTGTTCTTTCATTTTCTTTCAGCCTTTGTGGCTAGTTCTAGTGGCTGCAAATAGTTCATACTCTGTCCTTTGTTGACAAACCAAGAAAGCAACCGATTTTGGAGTGTTTGTAGGATTTGGGTTTTTTTGAATTGTGGTGTTTGATTTGGTTCTTTGGTGATATATTGAGCCTCGAAACTTGGGTGATCAATCTATTGTTCAACAAGCAGAATTATCTCGAATCTGCAGAAGAGTGATCGTTCGATTACTCATGTCGGTGAGTCGTAGAAGAGGAGTATAAGAACACATAAATCAGGAATTCAAGAATACTGTATATCAACAAGAACATCATCATGTATGTAAGGGTGATTTTCAAATCATGTTGTAATGAGCCTATTCGATTTTATATCAATTGCAGCTCCAATAATACCTGCAGTAATATTGACATAAATGTTGTTAAACAGACTACATGCAATCACTTATCAAAGCAGCATTGAAGGAATAAACTGATAGTGAAAGTGTTTGAATTTACTTATGTCAGCATTTGTATCCATGTATTCCTTGTTTATCAAATGGGTTGAAGACACAAGATATTGTGATCTTGTATCTCTCTTACTTTTGTTTTTCCAATAATAATTCAGTGGCCGGACCAACTGAAGCGATATACTCTGGCTTTGTCTGTTCTACAGTTGTATTTGACACGAGATACATCTTTTATAAGAGCGAACGATCTTCAAAATTAGCCCAAATCTTGTTTCTCTGTACAGGTTTGGCAATTGATGAATAGGAGAAATAAAAAATCATTACCTAAACAAGGAACTTGCATATTTATTTCTTCTAATGATATAACATACTTGAGGATCCATCAAACCTTGTTTGATGCACATTATTGAGTGGACAATGCATTTTAAATAGTGATTTGATGGAAAATATGTGGTTAAAAAATAAGGAAAAGTTTTGGATTTGTGTGTAATATTATCTTATTGAAAAATGTATAGTTGAAAATGAGTTTATGAATTTTTGTAAGAATGTGGATCAAACAGGGCATAAATTCTGGTAGTACGTCGTGGAACATTTTCTTGAAGTGGAGAATGTCGTGGAACCATTTTCTTGAAGTTCTTTTCCGAGAATGATTTTTTATGCCCAGGTAGTATTCTAAGGAGAAATTTGTGGGATGAGCTTGTATTTGCTGTCCATCCTTCTTGTAAATAGACCAAGAAGAGAACCCAAGTGTCATAAAGAGATTGCGAAATGTAAAAGTAACATCGAAATAATCTAACTAAAAGTAAAAGAGGCAGTTGTGAGTTACTGTTCACCAGCCGGATTTATGATCGGCTCACACATTTTGAATTGAGTCGGGTTTGCTGAGCTGCTTGAATGTCGGTTGGGTTTTCAAACGACATCGTCTTGTGTAAAAGATAAGTGTTCCTTTTGCTTTCTCTTTCTAGAACATTCATTTCATCTTGCTTTGGTTTTTCTCTTTCTTTCTAGATCTGGAAACTCTTTATCTCTATATCTGGTTTTCATGTTCAGATTCCTTCTCGAAGAAATCTTGAAAATTTGTTTACGTGGTAATTTTATTGCACAAATCGGGAATTAGAAGTGGTGGCAACTTCCACTTCCATGGCGTCGACTGCCGTCTTGATGCACCGTCTCCCCACCACCAAATCCACCCACTTCTCTGCCTTGCCTTATCTCCCACCCTGTTTCTGTGCACCAGCCTTTTCCACTTCATTCAAGCACCTTTCAGGTTTAGTCATTTTTTGCCTTGTTCATATTTCAAATCCATGTTTTTTTTATTTATTTTATTTATTTATTTATTTTTGTGTAATTTGTAACTAGACCGATGTAAAAATTTGGGGTGCTGAGTGGACGAACCTTATTTTTTATTTACTTGGTTGGAATCTTGATTAGATTATTGTTGTTTGTAGTTTCTTGAATTTTTTATGATTGGTATATTAGCTTTCTTTAATATGTATGTGATTTGATCTTCTCAATTTTTTATCTATTTTGCAAGATAATCAAGATGGTAACTTATATGCTGCTTTTTGCTGTTTCATTAAGGGATTTAAGGAAGTCTTGAAGGCCTTTTGGAGTAATATTATATTCTCAAATGGTTTATTGGATCATTGGAGTGGCGGTAGGTAACCTTTGTAATAGTCATGTTCATTAAATTGTCTTATTGCCAAATCATTAATCGTAACAAATGATATCTGCTGTAGTGTTCTGGAGGATATATCAGACACGATTGTAGCTCGTTACAGAAAAAGGTAACTCTACTAACTTTTTTAGATGTCGGCCCATTTAGATGATAGTGGATTTAAGGCAATCCTACCTTCTTTTTTTGCCACTGATGGGATTAAATGCATGGATGGTTAGGATTCCATGTACTGAATCCAATTGTGTCTGTCAAAACTCTTTCAATTGAAGCTATATATTACTACCATCATGAAGTTGGAATTATGGATAAAAAACATAGGTAATTTCTGTATCTTAATTGTCATTCTGTTTCAACGTAACATTATCTTTAGGAAATGAGTTTGACGTTGGCCAATGCTTGTCAACCTGTTACTGATTGTAGAGCCTAGCATATGTGACCTTAGTCGAGTTTTAGAGTAATATTCAAGCTCTAAGTAAGATTTAGAACGTAGACCATGTAGCATCAGCTCAAGATACGCTAAGCTCGTATTTAAGATCGCTATTATGATTTGACATATACTTTTTCCGGTCCACTCGTAAAGTATGTAACTACCGTATATCAGTTTAGCTTACAATATCCCCAATTCAGGCTACTTAGCCATGGAATTGCTGAATCCTTACATTTTCAGCCTGAACTGGGCATCAGTCTAATCTTCATATCATTTTAGGTGCAACTGATTTTATTTTTTCTGCAGGTAGTTATGCTGATTTTGTTTCTTGTAAACTTAGTATTAGCATTGTACATATTAAGCAATGCTTTCTTTAGTTTTACTTGTTTTATTAAGCTTATATATGCCAATTAATATGGATGTCTGCAAGCTCTAACTCGGCTTTTTGGATAGTTGAATTAACTAAAATCTCAAGCTAAGAGAAATTTTGATGCTACTTGATTAAAATAGTAAAATACCTGCCGTCTTACATAGTTTTGGGTTTCCTCCTTTAGCATCCATTCATCCAATTCTACCAAAAAGGGGCACTTATTGGAAGTAAAAATTATTCAAAATTCAAGTCATAAGGGAAATCACGTAACTACAAATATGTGTATATATCTTTTAACCATTCTGCAGTTAATCATGGCAGGATGGCTTACTAATCAATTGTATACCGAAGTTGTCCGGGATGATTCTCCAGTTAATATCTATGTAAAATGAAACAGTAGCTTGAGTGGGTAGTGACCATCTCATAGTGGAATTCTATTCTTATCAGCTCTTTTTTGTCCTTCTACATGTCTAACACTGTTCTTTATGCAATGTTTCACGCTTGGGATATATGCAATTGCTCTTGTATATTTCTCTATGATAAATTGAATTTCTGTAGTGTTTGTTTATTTTTTTCTTGTTTATACCCTTTGTCATTTGAATTATCGATTGTAATTTTATGGTTCATTTGTGTGGTATACATGTATGAACTCATTTTATTGTTTCGAAATGTGGTTTTATTTTCAGGTGTTTGTTGAGGGTAAAGCTTGTTCCAGGACTGCAATTATCACAGGATCCCCTGTACTTAATGTGGTTTAAACTTTTTGTATGATTTTGAATTCTTATGTTTTTATCCATATCCAATTTATACATGGAAAGTATATTTCAGATATGCATCAATAATTATTTACAGGTTGTGTTTTCAAGTTACTGGCTAAAAGATTTTCTTCTACTACTTTTACGGAGGATACGATGTACACCACATATTTATAGTTTTACGAGTAAGGAGTTGTGCAAAAATACTGGTAAGTACAAATATGAGTAGAAAAATGACTTTAGTGTCTAAGAAAAATAAAATATCAAGAGAAGTGTGCAATGAGAGTACTAAATTGGATATCAACGTACAGACACCGAAGAGAAAATCTCTACATTTTGTTCAATTGTAAGGTATATATATCTAACGACAAGAGGAAACAAATTGGTAATCAGATTCTTAGAGATATTATTCTCGCATTTTATTGTGACTTGTGTCAATTTTTTTATGTATACTTTTTTTTATTTCGATAATGAAACGTATAAACAATTGTGCTTCAATACTACATTTTTTGCTTCTTCAACATATTACTATAGTATATATTATTTATTCTTTAGAGTTTACTCTCACAAGAGAAAGGTATTTTCAATGAAAATAGTCTTCTTTTTTTTTTCCCTCTTTTCTATCATTACTTTTAAAATTAAATTCTTTTCAAAAAGTCTACTATCTTATGTTTAGCATACAAAATCGTAGATTTTGCTAGAGATTTTACACTTTCTATTAGATTTTATACGCAATAATAGATAAGTGAAAGAGAGAAATCAATACAAGAATTTAATGTCATCTGGCAATGTGCCTACATCGCAAAATGCGAAGGAAAGATATTCTATTCAATATAAGTAATAGGGTTACATCAGTATATATACTAACCCTAACCCTAGCTCATACAAGAGTTTAGGGCTTATACAAGAAAATACTCTTGTATCGTACAGCGGGGGAGGCAAATAGACACTAAATTAAAATTCGAGAGGCATCGGTCTATTTCTTTCAGTAAACATGTGTTCCATTCTATATGAGTCACATACAAAACAATTTCCACCTTAACGACTATTCACCCTTAGGAGAAACAATAGAATAAATATAGCTTCGGAAAAATAACATCAGGGACCAATAGGTTGGGACGCATCCTCTCTAACATCTAGAGATGTTAATCAAGTTCAAATAACCTAGGCTATCATACCAATGGGATAACCTCAACAATCTGACACACCAGCCTCTTCCACATCATTTCCACATTTAATGTGGCATAACCTCAACAATCTCCCCCTCACACATCGAGCCCTGGGTTGGAGCAAACCCATATCTCCCGTGAACTATTGGGTTGAGACTTGTTGATAACCTAGGCGACTTGTTGATAACCTAGGCTATCATACCAGTATTTGGATTCCATACGCGATAATAGAGAAGTGAAAAAAAAAATCAACACAAAAATTTAACATAGTTCAACAATGTGCCTACATCCTTATATTCATTACGAATAATAGGGTAACATCATCAATATATACTAACCCTAACCCTAGCACATATAAGACTTTAGGGCCCGTACAAGAATTGCCCCACACCCCCAACGTATTCAGCATCCCTGCCAAATAGATAGTAAATTAAAACCTGAGAGGCATCGACCTACTTCTTCTAGTAAACATGTGTTAAACTCTATATGAGCCACAAACACAACACTTTCTACCTACACAATTTTGTTACAATGTTGATGTATTCTTTATTTCATCTTGTGTAGCTTTAACATCGGGAATGCTTACGCAAAATGAAAATTTTGCAACCGTTGGTGTAACAAATTCAGATTCGGGTACTCTTTTTTCTATTACCAAAATGATGAAGATCAAAGGCAAATAAAATATTTAACTTATTTATATTAATTACATATTGGTTTTCATGGTGAAAAGATGATGCTTTATTTATATATATAACTTCTTTATCGTGCTCTTTTTTTTCTTTTCTTTTTTTTTTTTTTTTGGCTTATTTCTTAGCACATGTTCATATGAGATCATTTGGTAATGATGTAGAATTGTTAGAATCAGATACCTCATTTAAAACAAGTTAGTTTTTCATCTATTTGTAATATTTTGGTCTTTTTTCCAGCTCTATTAATACTCCTGACGATTTAAATTCTGCTGATTTGTTTGAAACTGCTAAGGATTATTATCAGGAAGCACATAATGATGCACAAAAAGAAATATAAATAATTTTTATATATTACATCTCAGGAAACAAATTTATTTTTAATTTTTATTTAGTTTTTTTAAATGTTTATGCTTTATTCCTTTTTAAATCTATGTTTTTCAATTATAGTTCAAATGCTTATGCTTTATTTCTTTTTAAATCTATGTTTTTTCAATTATACAGGAAACGTTTTTTATATTTAGTACTCCTCATTCTAATCAAGTTTGTAACAATAGTGTTGGACCAAGTAAATTTGGGTGCCATTATGATGAAGATCTACGTAAAAGAAATAAAGGTATCTACACTTTTAGAATTCAAGGTCAAATATATCATTTTATAAATAAGATTCTTGTACAAAATGACCTTCTTATATGCAACGTTGTTTTTTTATACTAAAAATGAAATACATCATCGATTACAAGTTTCTGAGAAGCTAATAGAGTCTATACTTTCGAAACTTATCAAAGTGATGGAACTTAATCCATATGTAAATTTTTTCCGAACTTTGACCAATATTCCAAATTTGAAATCTCGTACTCTTAAAATTAGATCTAATTGTGGATTAGATCAAAGAGTATATAATACACGATTTGTATCTTAAGTTGTTGTTATTTAGGTTGATCATGATTTTAATACTAACAATCGAGTTCGTGATATAACTGTTTCTTGCAATTATGGAGAAAAACATCAAGTGCATTATTATTGTGGTTGTTATGATCCTCTTCAACACCCCTTAGTGTTTTCTTTTGGTGAAATTGATTGGCACTTAGGTATTGTTAGAATTGGCAAATGCATAAGACAACAAACATGTGTAAATGAAGATTTATTTAATCTTGATCAATTAAATTTTGTTGATAAAATTATTGCAGTTGGAAATACGGATTAACAATTTATTTAAGCTAGTGTATTAATTGCTATTTATTATTCTATTTATTTTTCAAATGTTTAAATTTAGTATACTAAGACAAGTTTTTTCCGTTGTATGCATTTTTGAGTTATGCAAAAGAAGCAAACAAGAACAAAAGTGTCATGTAGAGAATACAATTCCTACAAGTTACAGGTTAGACCTTCACATAAGTTAATTTTACTTTATGCTGGATGATTGTTACAACAATATATTGTAAATATGTATGTAAAGATCGATACATTTAGATTAGATTATTTTCGTAATAATCAAAATGAAATGCTTGCTTAGCTTTACCAAGGGATTATATATATTGTGTTAAATCTGGTAAAACTCAAGCAGCTATGATTTATAAAAGAACTGTTTTACTATTGTCTTTTACTGGTGGTTCAAGGGACATGGACAAAAGTTATATGGATGGAATGGCATGAGTTCAAAAAATTGGTAGACTTGATATTTTCTTCAATTACTTGTAACCCAACTTGGCTTGAAATAAAATTTAAAAAAAAAACAATTAAGGTATAATGATGAAGCACAAAATAGACATGATCTTTTAACTTGGATCTTTAGAGATCTTTAAAGCTAAGTTAGAAGAACTAAAAAACTTATATATTCAAAAACAAAATTATTGGCCCTGTAGCTGGATATATGTTATAGAATTCTAGAAAAGAGATTTACCACATGTTCATTTTTTAATCATTTTAGAACATGCATACAAGATCATTGCTCTATAGATAGAATTATTAGTGATCAATTTCCAGACAAACGAATTTACTATCATTTATACTCTACTGTTGCTCACATGATACATTGCCCTTGCTGCATTTTAAATCCAACAAACATGTGCACAAGTAGAAGTAACAATGTAGAAGTCATTTTCCAAAAGATTATGTCTCAGAGACGTTGTTAGGTGAATCTTCATACCCCCAAAGTATAGTGTAACACCCCGAAAATTT
>CAIGRB010076705.1:0-33527 GCA_903798255.1 Fraxinus quadrangulata
CTCTGCAAGTGTTATTCTGCTCTCTTGTTAAGAATAAATCTCCATCTAATATGCAGCTCTAAGCTAAAAGTAAGACCAGATCACATCATTTCACAAATTTGGTGACAACGAGAATCCTTCAAACCCTTTCTACAGACAACGATTTTCTTCTGAGATTAATTAATCAAGAGAAGAAACGAGTTTGATCCAGCATGGAAAATTCCAACACAAGCAGCCTGAAAAACCCGATTGAAGATGAAGATGGGATAGATGAAACTGCAAATGAAGGCAAACCCATGTATGAAAACAGCACAAGCAGCAGCACAATTGAAGAGAATGGTAAAAAAGCCAATTCAGGATCTATAAGACAGTACAATCGATCGAAAACACCCCGCCTTCGATGGACACCAGAGCTCCACCTTTACTTTGTTCATGCAATCGAGAGACTAGGAGGACAAGAAAGTGAGTCCTTCAAATTTTCTTAACCTAATTAATTAATTTTCTAATATTTCCCACAAATTAATATTCTTTATATGTTTTAATTTACTTAATATTGGTGCAGGAGCAACCCCAAAGTTGGTTCTTCAATTGATGAACATTAAAGGACTTAGCATTGCTCATGTCAAGAGCCATCTTCAGGTAACTATAATTAATTTGGCAATTAATCCAATTAATTATCAGAATTTTTCTGCTTTATTTTTTCTTTAGATTCAATTTAATTTTACAACTGAATCTTTTTGGATTGATGTTGTTTGATCAGATGTATAGAAGCAAGAAGATAGATGACCCTAATCAAGGTACGAAAATTTGTCATCTATACATGATATAAAACTAGGGTTTCTAGTGAACCTGTTTCTAATTTTTGCCGGAAATTTTATAATCAGCAGTTATTTCGGAGCAGCGGCTTCGTCTTGATGGTGGAAATCATCATATTTATAACCTTAGTCAGCTTCCTATCCTACAAACTTACAGTCAAACACCTATTTCAAGTTTACGGTATGTATAAATTGTAAATTGCATATGGAATATGAATATTTTTTACTATTTAAAAAATTTCAAGCCCTAATTCCATTGTTATCTTGTTAAAAAGCTATGGAGATGCCCTTTTGAGTCACCGAACCAATTCTGTTTATAGTCGTTCTCACAACGGATCAAGTAGTATAACAGGAAATGGATTGTACGGATTAGTTTCTGAGAAGATTTGTAGGAGAAATAACAAGGGATATATACAGGGCACGAATCATTTTCAAACATCTTTCCCTCGAAGCGAAAAGACACCAGTGGTGGATCAAGAAGGTACAAGCCCATTGAAAAGGAAGTTTTCAGAGGTGAATCTTGATCTAAATTTATCACTAAAATCGACATGCGAAGTCGAGGGGAGTAATCATTCGAGTTCCAAGAATGATGCAGTTGATAGTAGCTTATCTCTGTCCTTGTTTTCTTCATCCTCGAAGGAAAATCACAGAAAGCATGCAAGAATGGCGACTAGTACTTTAGATCTGACTTTATGAATGAGACAATTTCGAAGTGAGATTTTGAGTACTTGTCACTGCTATTATGCACAGATTTTTATTGTGAGGTAATATCTGTCCACTACTTTGTCTTTTCTTATTCTTGATCTGTCTGCAAAGATAGGTGGAATAATTTAAATTTCGCCTAATTGTTATAATCTAAGCAAACGCTATGTAATATTTTTCTCAAATATAAAATATTTACATCGGGAAAAGGGTCTAAATTAAAGAAATAATGCAGATCTTTGTCCCCAGCATTTCGAATATTTGCTTGAACTTGAATTAAAATATGGAATAATAATGAAAAAAGCAATTTTAGGTGCTGTATCTAGTTTTCTAAAATGGTTTTTGTGTGAACTTTTTAATGTTTTCTATCTTACTTTGTTGTAATTCTGGAAGCATGTTGTAGGATTCAAACTTGCATGTATTTGGAGAAATGAATTAAACCGTCATCCACCCAATATTGGAAATTTATAAAAAAAGTAGAATAATTATCACTAAGATCACCTTCTGTTCATTGATAATTTTCAAACTTTTGTGTTAATGAAAATAGAGAGATCATTTGTTTCATTTGGGGGTTAGGGAATATAATGAAATGATATAAGTACTCGTGGTGTTGTCACCATTAGATATACATGGTCACGTGTCATGCATAAAAGTTATGTTTGGTATGCAATATTGTAGTTAATGAATTAGCTATCATTATAAAGTAAAATTAATACTCGTTTTCCTTTTCTTTCCTTAAGGAAGAAGCGAACGAAACATATAACTATTCCTTTTGGACGAAATCTTGTAAGATTTAATACTTAACAGTCCATTTCCAGAATAATAATAATAACTAATTTTTATTTATAAATATGAATAAATATCGTATATATATTTTTGACTTTTGACTTTTACTAATAATATAACTTATTAACTTCCAAACTATTTAACTTATTACCATCATGCAAAGGAATTTTTTTGTTGATTTTTTGGATTTTTAATTTTTTGAGGCCCCCTCAAGAATTGAGGCCCAAGGCAATGGCCTAGGTTGCCTTGGGCTGGGCCAGCTCTGATTTTGAGTTTGTACTAAAAAGAGAGTCAAGTGCTCATAGTTCATAATCCACTCTTTTCATTACCTCGACATTCACTTGATTGCATAAAACTCACTAGCTGCATGACTAGTGTCCACCTCTCCATGTTCTTCTGGTTTTTTTATATATTTTGGATTGAAAGTACATTAAATAATGGAGTTTGTTGGTGTAATGATATATCCACTCCAACTCCAACTCCAACTCTTCATCTTTATATATCTTGCAGAAGGTTTATTCAAACATGCCGCTCTAGGGATTTTGAACTTCTAACTCGTCTTGAATACATCATGATGATCAATGTACGTCGATCACTTTATCGAAGATTTCTTCAAATTTAATATGACTTAGAACCAACAATACTAAAACGCAGCAGGTCAATTCAAAAGACTAACCCAACTTGACTAAGTTGGGAAAGTTGCCAAACACGTTACATGGAAAATTATGAGGTTTTTAATTGTGACACTACAAGAAAAACGGCACTCTGCAACATGTAAACAACAACATTTATTAATTGTGGAGTTTAAAAGGGCTGTGTTGTAACAGTCATTAAATGTATATTATCATTGGTGAAAAACGCGTAGTAGTCGAATAGTTATTAATTATCCGTTTTTAATTTTAACCATATGTGCGGAATTAATATATTAAAAACAACAAGCCACTTTTTAATAGTTTCTAGATGGTTACATATACAATCCAATTTCCTATGTTTGAATACCGCAGTAATCAATAAAGTAATAAAATAATGAACACCAATATGATGACAGAGAAACCCGAACTGGGTAAAAATTCCGGGACCTAACTAATTACCTCCACAATAGACAATGTGGGTTACCGTTCAATTCTAAACTAGTTACACTAGCTGTTGTAAACCCTGCAACTTCAAGATCTGCTGTCACGATTTGTTACCGTAGATACTATCTAGCCAGCCTACTAGATCTCTTGATCTACCCCCTGTAGGCTCCAAGATCCGTTGTCAACTCCAAACTCACAATCTTCTGCACACGTCTCTTCCCAATGGAAGCTCAAGAATCACCTATTCCTATTCTTCTTCATACTCTTGTAGTCCAACCTCTCTCAACCTCTGAAATCCAACTGAGAAAGTAGCTTCCTCAAAGTGTTAAGGAAGTAGGTGTTTTGGATTCTTCAATTTGAAGTTTTTCCCAACATGTGGTTGTATGAAATCAAGAGTGAAATGATGAATTCAATGTAAGAAAAGGCTCTTGAATATGCTATATAGAATAAGCACAATGAACAACCATACAATTTTCGTGTATAGACTTGGGTATTTATATGAAAGGGTAATATAGTTGAATGTGTCGGAAAAATATGTATAAAAACACAAACTAGGGTTTTATGGATCGACTTGTCGCTCGAACGAGAAGCTCGCAATAGGCGGGCAACACACTGTCGCTCGAGCAAGAGCTCAGCGACAGTCGAGCGCTCGAGCGACAGGTATTCTATTTTTGTCGCTCGAGTAACTTACAGACGATAAGCTAGAGATAATGCGGCGTCGTGTTTCTCCTCTTTTCATATTCAAACCCTAGACCTCATAACCTAATTTATACAAATTACACCCTAGGTCTTTGACTTTAACAACACGTTACAAATAAGTCATTTTGTCTACAAAATCGCTATCACTAAAAACCTAATAGTTGGTTAACTCAATTGAGATTTGACGACATTTTCTAATGTGTGTTGGCTAATATGTCATTTTAGCAACGTCACAATGTCGTTCAATCTGCATTCAAACTACTCGTAAAACCATGAGATTGTTATCAAAGTTGAATATCAATGTAAAAACATGCATGATAGGACTTTTTCTCACATAATCTCTCTCCGAGGGTTTGCCCTAGGCCACCAATCAGCCACCACGGTTGTGTTGGAATTTATGGGTTAGTTAACTATTAAAATGTGTAAATTAGAAAAAATCTCCAATAGATGTGACAAATGGACGGTACTTTTCAAATGTAAAAAGTGCATATTGACGAGTTATGATTTTTCAGATTGGGTGGGACTATTCAAAGAGATGTACAATGAAAACTCAAGACCTTTTGATAGGGTACAATCTAAACAACTAGATCATATCTCAATCTGAAATTGTGCAATATAATGGTTAAACTGATATTTTTGTCAAAATATGCTACCATTAAGAAGGGACATGTTAAATCTATAAATGAGACTTCTCTAATTCCAATTTTCTTCACTCCAAATCAATTTAGTTAATTGATTTCTAAATTTTCTCATTCTTCAAATTATGTCAAAATAATTTCCAAATTATTTTTGAGTTTTGCAATCGATATTTGAAGTATTCGATATCATCTATTGTAGAAGAATGCAGTAACACTTTAATTTGCCTGAAAAATTATTATTGTGCTATAGTAATTATGGAAGAAGCTTTGTATCTTGGAAGATAGATGTTTATTTAATCATGTTAGTACCAGTGTAGGGGCGAAATGTGTCTTAAGGAATTTTTTATCACTACCTCTCTTCATTTCATCTTCTTCTAAATTCTAATTTTTATTTTAAATGCTAGTAAGTTGTCATTTGCTTATTTTATGTACATATCTTGATTTCGATAAGTCGAAACTCTATTCGTAATTTTTGTGTTAATATAGTATAAATTATGCACGAGTTACGAAATATAAATTGTGCACAATTTTTCAACAATTTTACCGTTGCACACAAAATTTTATGCTCTAGCTATAATTGATTAATCACAATCAATACATACAATTGGCATAGGCTTTGGCCATATAGAATATCTTCTATGAAATGTCTTAACCAAATTCTAATTTGAAAAAGGTAAGACCACCCTGGCAATCTTGAGGTGGATCTAAACTTTTATTAAGAATTTAGTGCAAACACAATCCTACCCTTACAATTTTGGGTGGATTTAGTTTAGCAACATAATCTTCATTTAACAATATAAAGTTTGATAAACAATCTTATTTCATCTAGGAATATCATTGTCTTGTGAAAGTTTATGTATTTCCACATTTAACGATATTGCAATCCCATTTAGAACTGTCATTGGCCTAACTTTAATTGGGCATACAAATATGCCTACATTCATCACATAGACCTAAATCGAGATCGCAAGTCACATTAGGCTGGTCGAATCACAAAACACGCCTAGTTGGAAAAGAACAATGCATGCAAAATATGCAATCAAAAAGTTTTAAGTCTAAATTTTTATCACAACATATATCCAGAATCTAAAATTTGCATAAACGAATAATATGCTCACACTTAGATCTGACAATTTCTTTACTTGGATGCAGAAATATCATTTTCTATGTATATGATACAATATTCACATTGTAAGTAAAGTTTTCGCCTTAACACAAAGCAATCAATCATGCACATACTGCAATGAATGTACTTATTTTCTCAAGCAGTATATTTATAAAAAATTGTACATGAAAAATTGTTTTCTAGCGTGTTCTATTAAAAGTTTTGTGCAAGTTTAGAAGCGTGCAAAATGAATATATATGCTATAAGAATTTTGCATAATAATTTATTTAAATAAGTACAGAATTCTAAATAGAATTTCAACTTGTATCAAGTAACACAGAATATAAAATGCAATGGAACATCAGATTGTTGTCAAATTAATTACTAGTACAATAAAAAAAAAATAGAAAATAGAATTGAAGATAAAATTAGAGTTTTCAATAAAGTTAGAAGGAAGCATGACGACTAAAAAATTTCGAAGGATTTCCTAATTGGTGAGAATCTTTTGTTATATAATTTGATTGAGATAGCTAGCTACAAACGGAATGACACAAAATGTCGTATACAATGGTACATCTCGACATCTACGTCGTAAACATAATATAATTTGACAGTTACTTTCAAGTAAAACATTATCAATTATCGGAGAATAACCTAACAAATAGGTTTACAAAGAGATTATCTAGATAGTGAATAAATTGCGCATCGTGGAAAATAAGTGTAAAACCTAACGAGTCAACTTAATCTGACGACAGGAGATCTCATGCCTATAAAAGATTGTTAAGGATAAGTTTTACTTTTAATGATGACTATATTTTGTAAATAATACAAGTAGAAAATTATATGATACTCTTATAGAACATCTCCTATTTGTGTACAAACTTGGCTGTTTGTATAAGAATTTTACTTAGAAGAATTCTCTAGTACAATTGTAGAACCCAAGAAAGTTCATGGCAAAAATAATGAAAATAATAGAGAAATAAAGTTTAATATGAGAGCTCATTATATCTATTTTCTAGCCTTATAATAACAGTCGACGTTTCAAAACGTTACGTTCGCTGATTAGCTAAGTGAGTTCAATAGATTCTTACTAAGGAAGACTCAAAGCTAAAGCTACCTATCCTAATGTGGAGGATTTTAGAATTTACGGGTTAGTTAACGATTAAAATGTGTAAATTGAAAAGGCCTCTGATGGGTGTGATAATTAGAGGCAACTTTTCAAATACAAGGGTGCATATTAAAGAGTCATGATTTTACAGAATGGTGTGACTATTCAAAAAGGTGCACAATGAAAGTCATAACCTTTTGATAATTATTTGTCAAACGATGCAACTATTAGGAAGATAAACCAATAAGTGCATTTTGTACACTTATTGAAGCCGTTAAATTAGAATATTTGTTGATGATTTTTATGAATTATGGTTTAATTCTTTGTAAATTGTGCTTTGTAAGTAAATATCGATGATTATGGAAGAATTGGAGAAAACAAATGAAGAAAAGGGGCTAAATTAAAAGAAATTCAAAGTTTAGAGGCTAAAGTGCAATAATTCAAAAGTTATGTCGAACCTCAAGATGAAGAGTTGAGAGTGATGGGATCATTTGGACAAAAAAAGAAGATTAATGACTGAGAACGAATGAAAGAGGATAAAAGTAAATAATGAAAAAAGTTCAGGGACCAAATTTCCCAAAATAGACCAATGTGGTTGCATGGTACACCTGCAGGAAAATTGAAGCCAAACTTCATAAACCATGCCATCACAGGACATATAGCAATGCAATCACATGGCTTTCTAGCTAGGAAATATTTTCTTTCCTTTTTTCTTGATTCGACAAATTTTAATTTGATATCTTTTGCATCCTTTATAACCAAAAGGCCAGACGAACGTGCGAGACCTAGTTTTTATCAGAGAATTGAGGCTAGCAAGAGGCGAACAAGAGATTCCACAACAAGATTTGAAGTTTCGTAGCTCGAATTAAATATTGAAGTGCAAGAAATCAAGTTTTTGAGTCTTATATCTATTTCTTTGTCTCGAGTGATGCCTTTTCACATCTTTTTATGTAATTTTAATACAGTAATGCTAGGGTAAATCTCTTATATATTGGATAAATGATGAAACCTATTGATTGCCTTTTTATTTCAAAGCCTTGAGTAATTTTAGTTGATTTTTGTGCTCTTGATTAAATATGCATGACTATAGTATTGTTTGAATGCTTGATCACTATTTAGACAATTAGTTGCTTATTTGTAGTATTGGGAGATTCACAATAAATAGAACAATGTGTATTTGACACACATGCAATATATGTTAGGAATGACATTTATGACGTGTGTAATATCATGTGATAGTTTTGTGATTGAATACATACTTTCTTTGCACAGAAAAGAGAATAGGCCATCTTTGGAGGATCTACTTGTTACGTATATCACAAAAATTGAGACTGCATTCTAGAATTAGCAAGTCTTTGTCAAAAATTTGAAAACTTAGTTGCGGTAAATAGAAAATATATTTTCCAACATAACACAGGGTGCCTTGCCAAATCATAAGGAGAGAAAATCTACGGGAACACGTGTTAGCTATAAGATCTACAGAGAGTGTTGTAGACTACATGCCATCAATCAAAGTTGCTCAATGTGAACAAACTTATGTACCACCGATCTCATTTTCCCAAAGGCTTTGAGAGTAGCCAAAAGAGTAACAAGTTCAGGCCATCACAACAAGGAGTGGAGTTCAGCTATCAGAAATCGACATAAGAAGGAAATAGATTGAGAGTAATCAGGCTCCTACTACACACGAGGAACATGTGGAGTAGTCTCAAGAATCAATAGAGATAAATAAGCAAGATCATTCAGACAGTCTACAGATTAAGGCAACTATTGATGCCACTACACTTACACTTCCAGTCCTTTTTAGTCAAATGTTCCAGAACAACAATCTGGAAAAGCAGTTTAACAAGTTTTAGGATTTCCTGAGACAACTTCACATCAACATTCTTTTCATTGACGCCATTTCCCAAATTTCAAACTACTTAATGTTTTTAAAATAAATATTGACTAAGAAGAGAAAGCTGCCCAAATATGAAACAATTATATTATCTGAAGAGTGCAGTGCAGCCCTCTAGCATAAGCTCCCGCTTAAATTAAAAGATCTAGGGAGTTCTATTCTACCTTGCTCTATAGGAGATTCTCATAACATTAATGCTTTAATTGATTTTGGATCAAGTATTAACTTGATGAGGCTGAAGATGTCTGTAAGTGCAGTTGTTGTAATATAGAAAATTAACTTTTCAAGCTATCTGAGTAACCAAAACAACAAAGTCAAGCTAATGACTATAAAAAACGCTCATTGGGAGGTAGCCTAATTTTATTTTCTTTTATTTACTATGATTTCTAGATATATGATAGGGAGTTTATTTATATTCAAGTGTCATCATTCATAAATTTTTTTAAAAAATTAACGGTATTTTGCACCCGCAACCCGTGGTCTTAACTTGTTTCGTCCTCTATTCCGTTTTTCCATTTGTCCCTTGATTTTCTTGTTGGTTGTGAGGTGTTTTAGCCTAATACTAATTATTCCCAATTATTTGGTCTCCAGTGTTTGAATTTTACAAGAACATGATATTTAGGAACACTCAAATCAATACTGGATAATGGAATGAATGCGATCAAGCGAATCAGCTAGCTCGGGCACTTTATGACGACGATGCATTTTTTAAGTTTAGGGTGGGATATTATTGTCGATTATGTGTATTTTTGTTACTTTTGCACGTTGGTAAGCGTTATATAAAAAAATAGGTAGAGATAAAAAAAAAAAACTTGATTTTACTACGTTTCTGTACTTGTATGAGTTAGATGGCTTTACCGGTAATTATGTGTTGGACTAACAATGGAGGAAATATTACACGTTGGGATTGATTTATGCTTATTTAGGTAAAATTTGATCTTACTTGCGCAAGAGACTGGTATTTTTTGCATTATGAATGAGTGTTTTGGTTCATATGCTGGAGTAGGTTGAAAGTAATGGAATTTAGTTGCTAAAACATAGAAAAGCCACTATTACATACATCTCTAAATTACTTTTAGGATAGTTTAGAGATGGTTGAATTAGTATAGGAAAGCATTGAGATGAAATTATTGTGTTGATTGTCTAGATCATTAGAATGAATATTATGTGAAAATCTTGAGTTTAGGAGTCCATTTTTAAGAATAAGTGTTTAATAAGAGGCATTGTACTAATCATAGTGTGAAATAAGGAAAAAGCTACTACGTAGCAAAACTACTCTAAAAGATCCCAATGAAGATACCTATTGACAATCCCAAAAAGAAAACATAAAAAGCGATCAAGCTAGTGCATGAAATAAAATAGGCACATCATAATTGAAAAAACGACTACATGAAATAGAGACACACTAAATACTTTGAGTAAGTCTCGAACACTTGTTTGAGATAATTAGACATTTAATAAGAGATAATTAGCCTAATTGAGTCTTAGAAGTTGAAACAGTCAAAATACAGTACAATGATTAGTTGTGGAAGTGTTTAACTTGCTAATAGTGAATCTATCCAAGCTAGAAAGCGTGAGATTAGGATCATCTGAAATTCAAGCAAGTATCACATCTTCAAAAATGAGTAAAATGAATAAGTTTAGGGGAATGTATCTCACAAATGAAGAAAGAAGACAATTTACCATTAAGGGTTGAGAATTGAACTAAGCATGAATTTGTGATGTTTTACACGAGTCTTCACACACTAGGTAGAGATTGATTCTTCTATGTGATTTAAAACCTATTAATTGTATTAAAACATAAATTTCAATCCTGAGAACAATGGTATGTAATCTATCCAAATATTTTTTTTTTTTAGTTAGGCTATAGTTTGTTTGAGGACAAATAAAGATTCAAGTTTGGGGTGTTTGAGAAGTATATTTTATATACTTATTTAGGTAGTTAAATTAGAATATTTGTTGATGACTTTTAAGAATTATGGCTTAATTCTATATATATTGTGCTTTGTTGGTAAATATCGATGATTATGGTGGAATGGGAGAAAACGAACGAAAAAGGCTAAATTACAAGAAATTCAAAATTTAGGGGACTAAAGTGCAAATACTTAAAAATTGTGTTGGACTTCACAGTGAAGATTCGAGAGAACTAGGGGGTTAGTTGGCCAAGAAAATGAGATAAAGAACTGAAAATGAATGAAAAAGGCTTAAAGTGCATAACAGAAGAAGTTTAGGGACCAAATTAGACCTTGATAGCCCAAGAATAGCTAACCAAGAGGGGGATGAATTGATTTTTAAAACGTTTTCGAAAAATTAATCTATAATCAAGCACGTAATAACTAGATAGATTAATTCAAATAATAAATGAATATGAAATAAATAAGGAAAGAGGGATAGAAAATGTAAATAGTATAATTATGGAGGTTCGATCAAACGTAATGATCTATGTCCTCCGTTACCAAGCTCTCTGGTATGAGTAAGGCCAATTTCACTATATTGATTGACTTGTGGTCCAATCCAACTCTTTACAAAGCTTTCGGTGACTTACAAATAAGGAGAACCGATCCTTATACAATGTTGAGTTTTACGAGGACTTCAACACGACCCACAAATTTAAAGAAAATTGATTTTACGAATTGAAACTTCTTTCTTAATAAATGATATAATCACAATTAAGTGCCAAGAGAGAAATATGCTAAGACTTTAAGAAATAGCAATGAATGAAGCTCAAGTGTTAGGTATGAAAAACTTTGATGTGTAGAATAATTTTTAAAAGTTAATTTGATCAAACGTTTTTCAAAACTAAAATAATTTGATAATAATAAATTATATGAGAAATCAATACAATTTTATTCAAAAGAATCTCACTTGAATGCTCTTAAGTTATATTAGTGAATGACAAGTGAGTTGATATTTATAGCAGTTGAAAAAGTGAAATTTTCTGTCAAACCGGACGATTATCCGGATGTCTAGAATAGTACCAGTTGATTGAATACCTGTTACTTCGTAAGAAATCAACATGGTCGAAAACTCGAGCGTTGGAGGTGAACCGAACGTTCGGATGGACATAAATGTCCTAGTTTGTTTTCTGACACAAGGTAGGCTTTTTTATGACGCTTTTACTTGATTTTTCAAGGTAAGAGATGCTAATTGGATTGAAAATTAAGTTGAAATGCTTACATTTGAAAAATAATTTTTGTGCAAACATTTTACGAAGTAAATTTTATCTTGCATAAAAATTCGTCACTTGAGCTTTCAATGAGTCATTGCCAAGGATTAAAGTATTTTACCTTTACAAATGAGATCAAACATATAGTTCTAATATCTTCGATTGATTTGGCACGAGTGCACGATTTTGAATTTGGCGCAAGTACTCAATTTGTCTCCGATTCTTTTAGCGCGAGTACTCGATTGAGAATGCTCGATTTCCAAGCTCGATCGTGAATGTTTTATTCCCATCTTGAGCTTTCTTGATCATCACCTTCACGTCCTTTGGTAGAAATTATTTTGTCTCCAATTTGATGAAGTTCACAGCATGTAACAATGAAGACTCGAATACAAATGTTAGAGATTAAAATATTTTGTTTACTATAATCAAAAAAGAAGATCGATCATAGGTCAACAGACCCATGCGATTGCATTGTGCTCCTGCTGAAGGATTGAAGCCAAACTCGTTATACCATGTGATCGCATGGATTATAGCCATGCAATTGCATGACTTTTTGACTGGAAATATTCTCTTTCCTTTTTCTTGCTTTGACTCGTTATGGTATGATTTTTTCAACATCTTTTTAACATATAGGGTCGTCCAGAACGTGGAAGAATGCTGTCATCGCATATTTTATCATTTCAGTGATACCAGGCAAGAGCTTTAATGAGAATTAACACAAGGAAGATTAAAGGCTCAAATCGAAGGAAAAAGTGCAAGAAATTGATTTCTTAAGCTCAACTTCTATTCTTTGAATTGGGTGATGTCTTTTCTTAAGTTTTTGTGTGATTTTGATACAATTATATTTGGTTAAACTTCTCTTGTGATTTAGATACAATTATGTTAGGTTAAACTTCTCTTGTGTATTGAATGAATGATGAAAACTTTTGAGTTATATTTCTTATTCAATACTTATCGTTTTCTAATTATTTTCGTGTTTGTGATTAAATATGCATGAATAGTGTTATTTGATTCCTTAGTTATCAATTAGATAACTTGTTGCTTTTTTTTAAGTGATGGAAGACTCACAATAAGTAGAATATTTCATATTTGATACATGGGCACAAGGTATTAGGAATAATATTTAGGGCATATGCCCCTGTGTGATTGAATGCTTGCTTTACCTACAAAGTTCAATTTATATAGAATTAAGACATAATTCATAAAAATCATTAACAAATATTCTAATTAGGCTTGAATAAGTGTGCAAAATATAGTTGTCAAACACCCTCAAACTTGAATATTTATTTGTCCTCAAACAAACTATAGTCTAACTCCAAACACTATTGGTTAGATTACATACCGTTGGTCTCACAAGTGAGATAAATAATATCTATCTCACTTGTAAGATACATACCCTCAAACTTATTCTTTTCACTCACTTTCTCAAGGTATGATCCTAAGATGAAATTTAGATAACCAGAGTCCTTACTTTCTCTAGTTTAAATAGGTTTCACTAATACTAACTTCAAAAATTAAGGATTCTCCTATATTTTAATTGCTTTGACCTCTAAGACTTAACTAGACTAATTATCTCTTATTAAAAATCTAGTTCTTTCAATTAATTGTTCAGGATTTAATCAAAATATTTAGTGCTTCTTCTATTTTATGCACTTTCTTTTTCAACTATGATGTTCGTATTCTATTTCATATATCAAATTGATCCTTTTTTGAGTTTTCATTTTAAGATTTTTAATAGGTGTCCCATTGAGATCTTTAGGGTAGTTTCGCACATGGCAACTTTTTTCCTTATTTCATACTATGATTAGTGCAATGCCCTTTATTAAAAAAACTATTCTTAAAAATCGATACATAACTTAAGATTTTCACCGAATCTTCATCATATTGGCTTTAGCCAAACCACACAACAGTTTTACACATGGAATCCCTAATCATATCAATGTCCCTCTACACTAGTTCAACTATCTCCAATCTATCCTAAAAATGGTTTACGAATGTATGTAATAGTGGTTTTTCTCGATTTTAGCACCTAAATTCCCACTATATTCATCCTATTTCATCATATGAACCATGACACTCATTCATGAAGCAAAAAAAATAAAAGTCTCATGTGCAAGTAATGTCAATTTTTACATAAATAGGCATTAATCAATCCCAACATGTAATATTTCATAATTCCAATATATATTGCCGACAATGTCATCTAACCTACACAAGCACACAAGAATATCTTTTTAATATATAACCCACAACAAACATGCAAAACCAATAAAATCACAAATAATCGACGATAACATCCCCAAAACTTGTTTCGACAAATACCGTAAGTGTACGGGATCGTTGACAAATAATAATTTGATCAGTTGAATTATTGTCCCATGAGGAATAACTGTTAATTATAGGTACAAGTTTCTACCAAATTCGATCTACGTTACACAAGAGTTGGTTGTTTTTAAATTTTTCTAAATTAAACTAAGAATACTGTAAAAGATTATTTATTTATTTATTATCAAATAATGAGATGGATGCATTGGAATTCAAAATCAATCGATTGATTTCTATTCACAATTCTCAACTTATGTGAGTCAATGTTATTCAAGTGTTTGTGATAATCAATAATCTACTAATATTTAATATTCTTTTCCAAGATATATTAAACATATCTTTAGCACCACCAGACTCTATTGAATTAAAAAAAAATTATCAATATGTTTTATCATTCATCCAATATAGAAGAGATTAGCATAGAATTATTTTATTGAAGTTACACAAAAAGATATTAAAAAAGGAATCCCCTGAGACGAAGAAATAGATATAGAACCTAAAAACTTGATTTCTTGCACTTCAATCTTCAATTCGAGCTATGGAACTTCCAATTTCATTGTGGAATCTTTTGTTTGCCTCTAGCTTGTTTCAATTCTATGATAGAAACTAGGTATCCCATGTTCTAGCCGACCTTTTGGTCATAAAGGTTGAAAAATATATCAAATCAAAACTCGCTGGATAAAAAAGGAAAGAAAATCTTTCCTAGCCGGAAAGTCAAGTGATCGCATGGCAATATATCTTGTGATGACTTGGTTCATGAAGTTTAGCTTCATTTTTCCTACAGGTGTACCATGTGATCGCATGGTCCGAGACCCATGTGACCGCATATGTATATTTTGGAGAATTTGGTACTTTTTTCACCATGCACTTTGGTCTTCTTTCATTTTTTTTTCACTCATTTATCTTCTTTTCTCGTCCAATTAGCCCTAGCACTCTCGACTCTTCATCTTGAGGTTCGACACAACTTTTTAGCTATTGTACTTTAGTCCTCGAACTTTAGATTTCTTGCAATTTAGCCCCTTTTCTTCTTTCTTTTTCTCCAATTCGGCCATAATCATCAATCTTTACCAACAAAGCAAAATCTATATAGAATTAAGTCATAATTCATAAAAATTATCAACAAATATTCTCATTTAACAGTCTAAATAAGTGTACAATACATTCTTCAAATACTTCCAAATTTGAATAATTGTTTGACTTCAAACAAACTATAGCCTAACTCTAAATACAATTGGTTAGATAAAATGCCATTGGTCTCATGATTGAAATTTCTATGTCAATACAAAGAATAGTTTGAAAATCACATAGAAGAATCAATTTGTGCCTATTCAATGTAAAACTGGACACGTGTGTGTGTGAAGACTTGTGTAAAATATCACAATTATGCTTGATTCAATTCTTGACCCATAATGGTCAAATGTCTCATTTCTTCACTCGTGAGATATACATCTCCAAACTTATTCTTTTCACTCATTTTCTATGGGTGTGATCCTAGGCTGAATTTTTGATAACCCGAGTCCTTACTCTCTCTAGTTTGAATAGGTTTCACTAGTAGTAGTTAAATACTTCAACAATTAAGGATTCTCCTATATTTTAATTGCTTTGACCTCTAAGACTTAACTAGACTAATTATTTCTTATTAAAAATCTAGTTTTTTCAAACAATTGTTCAGGACTTAATCAAAGTATTTAGCGCGTCTTCTATTTTATGCACTTTCTTTTTCAACTATGCTATTTGTATTCTATTTCACACATCATCTTGATCCCTTTTTTAGTTTTCTTTTTGGGATTTTCAATAGATGTTCTTGTTAGGATCTTTTAGGGTAATTGCACAACATGATGATTTTTCCATTATTTCATACTATGATTATTGCAATGCCCTTTATTAAACAACTATTCTTAAAAATCGACCCCTAACATAAGATTTTCACCTAATCTTCATCCCATTGACTTTAGACAATCCATACAACAGTTTTACATATGGAATCCCTAATCATATCAATGTCCCTCTACACTAGTTCAACCATCTCCAAACTTCATATAAGTGGTTTAGAAATGTATGTAATAGTGATTTTTCTCAATTTTAGCACGTGAATTCCCACAATATTCATCCTATTTCATCATATGAACCAAGACACTCATTCATGAAGCAAAAATACAAGTCTCATACGCAAGAAAGATCAAGTTTTATATATATAAGCATTAATTAATCCCAACATGTAATATATCAACCACTCCTAGTTTAACACATGATTCTATATAAACATCATCGCCGGCAATGCCATCTAGCCCACACAAGCACACAAGAATAATTTTTTTTTACTATATAACCCACAATAAACATGCAAAAGTAATAAAAGCACACACAATCGACGCTAACATCCTACCCCCAAACTTAAAAAACGTGCATTGCCCTCGATGTATGAGAATATAACATTAAGTATGCATAAAATTGAAGAATCCCCTAATTAAGCCGAAGATGGGGCTGAATTGGCATGAAAGTGTATGAGCTAGATGGTCCGCTTGATTATGTTCCTCCTGTTCAGTGTAGATTTGAGTGTTCCTGAATATCATGTTCTTGTAATATGAATAAAATTCAAACATTAGTAATCAAATAACCTGGAACAAGTAATAGTAAGCCAAAACATCTCATAACAAAAAATAAAAAATAAAAAAATTGAAGGGATGAACGAGAAACGAAACGGGGGACGTAGACAGATTATGGCTGCAAGTTACAATTCACGTTTTTTTAGTACATGGATGGTCACTTGAATAAAAATAAACTCCATATTGTATATCTACAAAATGTAATAAATGAAAGGGAAGAAAATCGGGTTGCTGCCCGATAAACATTTTTTATAGTCATTAGCTTGATTTTGTTGTTTTGGCTACTCAACAACTGCACTTGCAGAAAACTTCAGCCTCATCCTTGAACCCCCAACGCTGAAAGTTCCCATATTGATTTGTAATTTTTCCAATCAGTGTACCAACGCCCTTCTTGTAGCGATGACTTACATAGTCATTCCTAACTTCAGTTTTCATCTTTTTGCATTCTTCGAGGTGGGTAGTTGTTTGAGTGGATTTTTCAAAGTAAAAATCTCCTATTTAACTTCCACCCTTAAAATCATCTTATAGGTTTCAAAGTCCAACAAAGCATGACCAGTTGCTAGGAATGGTCTTCCTAAGATCACTAGCATATCTCGATTCTCTCCAATATTAAGAACTATAAATTTAGTTGGAAAGATGAAATCTCCAACTTTGATGAGCATCTCTTCAACAATTTCTCGAGGATGCTTGATTGACCTGTTAGCCAGTTGTAGAGTGATTGATGCCTCCTTTGGGTCCCCAATCCTAATTTTTGTAAATGTTCAAAAGCATCAATTAAATACTTAATCTAGAGTCAATCAAATCATTAATGTTATGTGAATTTCTTAAAGAACAATGTAGAATGAGACTCCCTAGATCTTTTACTTTAGGAGTGAGCTTATGTTGAAGGATTGCATTGCACTCTTTAGGTACTGCAACTATTTCATGCCTGGGTAGCTTCCTCTTTTTAGTCAACGTCTCTTTCAAAAACTTGGAATAGTTAGGAATATGTAGAATTGCGTCAATGAAGGGAATATTGACTTGCAGCTTTCTAAGGGTATCCAGGAATTTTGCAAATTGCCTCTCCAGCTGGTTATTGTGCAACCTTTGAGAAATCGAGGTTGTAGGTGTAATTTATTGACATGAACAGTTATCTTACCCTGTAGAGTGTCTGACTGTTCTTCTTGATTAACCTTCGCTAATTCTTTAGACTAAACCACCTGTTCTTAGTCCATGATAGGTATCTAATTCTCCTTGGTCCCTTTTCTTTTTACATCGATCTTCAGAACTTAACTCCTCCTTATAGTGATAGCCTAAACACGTTTCTCTTTTAGTTGCTTTCGATGAATTTGAAAAAATGGAATATGCTACACATAAGCTCAAACAAAGGATCAGGCTTGAATGACAATGTCTCAATAACTACATAATTCATGACTTTCACTGCTAACACCTATTCCCATGGATACTTCTCTATGTTGCTTGGCAAGGTACCATGTGATCTGTTGGATAATGAGCTACAATCTGCCCCACATACTCTCTAAGGTTTGGATAAAGGCTTGCTAATTCTGGATTGCAATCTCAATCTTAGTGACATCTCCTCTTGTTGTTGCTAAAATCCTAGTGTGTTGCCCTGAACTGGATTTTCCTGACCCTGATTATTAGCCCACGAGAAGTTTGGATGATTTTTCCAACTAGGATTATATGTAATGGGGTATGGGCTTTTCTGCTACCTTTGTGAGTTCAGTGCATAGCTAATCTTTGTAGGCCAAACCATATGAGTGGAAACTAAATGGCAACTAGCAGTTGTATGAACCATCCTACAACCTGAGCAAATTGGTGTTGGCTTGTTTACTATATTCACAGACTGAGTGAAGATGTCTAGCTTATTCGTTATCACTTCCGTGTTGCTAATAGTATCATTGAATCAATATTAGGAACAATAGCTAATTTATTAAGAAAGTCACTGTCTATTGGCCAATCAGCTTGATTTTGAGCAAATCATTTCATACAGTTCATGGGCCACATCAATATCTATCTTCATTACTGATCTATCCACTAAAGCATTTATCATATTTATGTATTCTTGGTGTAATCCATAATACAAGATGTATACTTGATCTTGCTTGGAAATGTCTAGTTTTGAACATTTCCTGAACAAGTCCTTGAACCTCTCCCATGCCTCTGGGTAACTCTAGAGGTCCTTTTGCTTAAAGCTGTATGCTTCATTCCGAATTTGATGGACTCCATATTGTGGAAAGAACTTCATAGTGAACTTGTGCACTGTATCATTCCATGACATGAAGCTCTCGACAGATAACGAATAGAGCCATTCTCTTGCTTAATCCGAATTCATATACAAAGCAAGCATTCAAGTCACCTTGAGTAGCCAAAACAAATTCAAGTTAATGACTATAAAAAAGGTTTATTAGGAGGTAACCCAATTTTCTTCCATTTCATTTATTAAGCTTTCTAGATATACAATAGGGAGTTTATTTTTATTCAAGTGTCATCATCCATACATTCATCATATTATTTGATACGACACAATCTTTTACAGTATTTTTACCTTAATTTAGGATAATTACAAAACAACCAGTCTTTTGTGTTGTAAATATCGAATTTGACACAAACTAGTGAACTATAGTTAGCAATTCTTCCTCGTAGGAGAATAACTCAACTTCATCACATTATTACTTATCAACGATTCAGTATGCTCGTGGGTTTTGTCCGAACAAAAACATCGAACTTAATGGATTAGACTCTTCTAATTTCATTTTCTTCACTCAAATCAATTATATTAAAATATTTTAATTCATTATTTCTTCAAATTATGTCAAAATAATTTCTAATTTATTTTCAAATTTCATGTTCGATATTTTAGTATTCAAAATCATATGGTCTAGAAGAGTACAACAATATCTCTCCCGATAAAATAAATATTGGACTATATTAATTTGGAAAGAAGTATAGTGTCTTGGGAGATAGAAATTCATTTGATCCTATTAGTACTAGTAGGGAGAAATCTATATGAAGGAGATTTGATATAGCATACTTCCCTTCATTTCATCTCCTTCTAATTTTACATTTTTCTAAATGTGAGTAAGTTGTCATTTGCTTATTTTTCATTCACATATCCTTATTTCGATAAGTCGAGACTCTATCCATAATTTGCAAGTTAATGTACTACAAATAATATGCATCTTTTAATTAACAAAATACAATTTATATACCAATTTTTCCAACATGTTGAGAATTACCTAAGCTATCGTAATTTATTCTCTTTTCTGCTGTCATCTAGGCCACGTGACCCTGCCAAAAATCACCAAAATCCCATTGAAAACTCTGCAGCAATGCTCTTATGTGGTTGTTCTTGAAGTCGGAACCACAATCTCGATTGCAGTTGCCCAATCGGGCATGTATCCTCAGCATAAAGAGAAATTTGTAGCTATAAAAATTAATTATACATATACTGTGAATACCTAGAGTTGTGAAATAGGACGGGTAATGCTATCAAGTAAAGACATACCAGGAAGATTGGCTGATTTGCAGCTGATTACAGATTGTTTTGGGACTGTTGAACTGAAGTTTGATATCTCTCGCACTTGGCTTTTACTGTATTTTTCTAAATACGGAGGATAACAAAAATTTTGCCTGAGCATTGGTGCTATATTATTGAAGCCAGGTGTTCACCTCAGATTTATGACCAATAAACCCTTCTCACCTAATGCGGACTTTCTCTTCCTAATCTCTGAATACCAGATGCTCAATTAGGAACAAGAGGAGAAAAAACTATTTGGGAGGAAGATATTCAATTTTGCATGATATCTTCTTCTAGGTGTGACTATTATAGATTTCTTTTAGGGTTTTAGGGAATTTGATCTTTTTGATTAATGAAAATGTAAGTCATTCAATTGTGGATTTCTAATTAATTCCGTTATGTGTTCACATTTTATTCATCAACTTATGTGTTCTTCATTCATTGATTTTGAAATCATGCCCTTAACATATTTACCCATGTGTACCTTGATAACGATTTTTGTCAACGTAGAACATTATATGAAAATTTTGCTACCCTTGGTTACGAGCTTTTGTGTTTCATGAATATTCATTTTTTTTCTTCCGAAGCTCGCTTATTTTCAAGTTCGCATCAAAGGACATGAGTTCGCTTGCGTATTCTTTAGTATTTGTTCATTATTTAACAAATAGTCCCCAAAGTCCAAATTTAATTACTCATGTTTAAATCTAGGACTTATGTATTTTATTTTTTTGGTTGATATAGTCCCGAAGTTCAAGTTTAACTATTTATTTTTGAGCTGCGAACTTCCATTCTAAAAGATGAAATTATTCAAGTATATTTTTCCTTGTTTATAGTGGCTGACGTGTATTATGTAAAGAGGACATGTTATGATTATAGCAATTTTTGGCATGACTTGATGTGCCTGTTTGTGCGTTTCTAGGTTAATGGCTTACACACATTTAATGCATGTATCAACGATCTCATCCATTTATTTCAAAATATTTTTCAGGTACCTCTGATATTCAACAATTAAGATTGTATAATTGCTTTTTAGCGGCTAAGATTATTACTGACACGATCCAATGACTTGTATCTTTCATCAGAACATATAAATATATCATTCTCCTTTTTGTTACCATTCCAACTTCTACTCGTCTTTGATTGCTGGGCTTTTTACTTTTTAGGGCTTTTTTTTTGGCAATTTCATCTCCTGTTCTTTCGTGTTAATTCTCGAAAAATCTTTCTTAGGTAAGTAGTCTTCCTTTTATTTTCTTGCTTTCTATTTAGGTTTTTCTATCTAGAGATATGAGGATTTATTTACAATATCTCCCCAAAATGATTCCCAAAACACGTTTTGTAGTTTTGAAGCGAACAATTCAAGATTTAGGAATGGTCAATTAGGTGCTTCTTCTTCTTTTCTAGAAGTGATATATACTAGTGTATTACCTCACTCTGCAATTATCCAAACTAGTGTTAACCTAGAATTTCTTAGGCAAGGAGGTGATTCCCAACTCAGGGATGAATTACGCGAACCCTCGAGTGAGCCTGATAGTTTTAATGGAAGTGATGGAAAGGTATTTGAAGCTAAAAAATATTTATCAACATTACTAAGAAGGATTTAGATGAGATTTGAAGTACGTTTAACGTTCATGGTGACATTGAGTTAATATGACCATTACAATTTCAAATTGTATACCGTCCTACACGTGATTGTAGAGCTATTCATAAGACTCATTGGATATGGGGCTTAGTGATGAAGTGCATAAGGAGTTAGAATTTATGATGAAATGAGATTGCAAGGAAAAATAATGATTTCATGATAACTTCGAGTTTGTCCGTTTTTGACGAATTGTTAGTCTAATTCGATTGGAAACAGGCCAATTATCACATTCGGGTTTGTCCGTTTTTGGCGAATTGCTATTCTAATTCGATTGGAAATGGGCCAATGATCACAACTTAGCGCTTTCGGCCCTGATGTAAGTCGAATTTTGGGCAAATTTCATCTTTTAGGCCTTCGATTAAGTCTTTTTGCAGTTTATGATAATGTTTCTTTTGTCAATATCTGATTTAATAAAATTCATATTTGTATTCCATTTGTTGGATGATGATCATGAATCTTAGTAGTTTTAATTTAAGTTGTTATTTCGAATTTTTTCATTTATGGAAAAATATCATTTTCTTTTATTTTTATTATTTATTTTTCGGATTTTGCTAGGGTTTTCCTATTTAAAGCATTATAAGCCCTTTGAGGCTGCAATTTTTGAATTGAATAAAATTTCTCGTGAGTTTTTCTCATCTTCGTGAGGTTGTTCCATCTTTCCTATAATCTTTCGCTACGTCACTTAGAGTTCCCTTTAATCATTTTTTTAGGAGCTTCTTAATTCTTTTAATATTGCTCCTACCTAACTTATTCCTAACAGGTGGGATCATATGGGTGGATTGTTGTTTTTATGGCGTTCCGTATTTAGAGAGAGAACTTTCTTCACATATTTTCCGATCTATTTGTCATCATCTTGTAAAGGCGGGTATAAGGTGAACCACAAAAAGGGCATTACTACCTTTATTCCTGTTCTTCTAAACATGTTCAAAATTTGTAATTACTCCTAACAAGGTGTACAATTGAAAAGAAAGTTTTTTCTTTGTTCAATGCAACTGGAGGCTTCAACCTAATGATCCTAACCTCTCAATTGCTATGCCTTGATATTACGACGAATATAGTGAGTATTGACTTTTCTTTTATTTTAATTTGATGCTATCTTATCTTAATACATATGTATAGATAAAAAGCAAGGTTCTCTCAGAGATCGAGCTTTTTAATGGCCTTACCGCTCTAGTGGCACCTATCCTTAGCATAAATCTTGAAGCTTTTGAAGCGAAAAGATTGCTTCATCCTTTAATTTTTTTTCAACGGTGGGATATATAATACTATGGGTGAGTATATATGTCTTAGAATGCTTCGTCTTTCAATTCTTAATTTTAATATTGGGTAATTTCTATTTAATCTTTTTTAGTGCAGATTGACTTTAGCACAGACCTTGCTGCTGGCTCCTCTAAACGTTAGAAGAAAACATCAATGCCTCTCCCTCCTAAAGAGTTGCCTTCCAAAAGATCTAGGGGGTTAAAGAATGTACCTTTGGGGGGTAGTTAAGGTATTTCTAGCCGAAATATACCCTCGTACAGGCCTAGAGGGTCATTGTCCCATGTTGTTGCTTTCTCAGCACAAGGATCTTTGCATTTGGAGACTATGCCTCATGTTTCCCTACCAAATTGCACTAGACATCCTTCTAAAGGGAAAAAGAAGGTGCCATATGGATCTGAGCAAGTTTCAAACCCCAAAATTTCTTATTCTTCGAGGGAGTTTGTTCTAGATTCGAAGTCTGTATAAATGAAGAATTAGATTCGAAGGTTCGTCTGTTCTACCTGCCTTCATTTATCGGGCAACGAGATCTTTGTATACCTATTTCAATCAATCTTGGGATAAGCTTGCAACAGAAATTACTCTTATGCAAAGAGGAAAGATAATTGATGCTCATTTTATGTGAGCCACTGTACTACATCTTGACAAGTAGCAAAATATGAGGTTTGTATTTTGTAAGTTGATAGTTTGGATAAGAAAGATCAATCTTTAGAGAAGAAATTGGTACTTTTTAGAGAAAATTGGAGGAAGCTGAGAAAGAGAATGCCAATTATAAAGAACTCTGCAAGGGTACTGAACCTATGCTACCAAGAAGGCTAGCCTGATGGTCGATGTTAGGAAGGTTTTCAAGGATTTGGAACAAGGTACTGAGCCTATGCTACCAAGGAGGCTAGCCTGATGGCCGATGTTCAGAAGGTTTCCAATAGGATCGATCACAAGATTTCAAGGTTCATAGATGAGCTTCAGTTGACAAAGACTGAGTAGTATGTCACCTTCAAAGATATCGAGAATATGATGAATGAAATGGTTGTTGGAAAAATGAGTATGTGGCTGACTTTGGCATGAGCTTTGAGTGGGACCCATTTGGCTATTTTGGAATATAAAGATTAATTTGTGTTATCTTCCGTGAGTACATCGAAATCATGAATGTACTTGCCAATATTGAAGCTCGGGTGAATGAGAAATTGGAGTTTAATGTGGACCATTGGAATATGGTTTATGTTGGAGGGAAAACTAAATTTGACTTTATCCCACATAGAAAGTTAAAGGCTTTCTTCATGTGAGCGCAGAGGGGGGTGCAAATCACGGACCGAATTAGGCTTCAGACCTTGAACTTGTGTATGGGCATGGCCTGCGTACAAGAATGTCGGTCAACAACTGACTTTTAGTTTCTGAAACTCCAATGATTATTGTCATTAAGTTTGAAACTGTTGAAACTCCAATGACTTTTGGTTTCTGAAACTCCAGTGGTTATTGCCATTAAGTTAATGAACAAATTTAACTCGTGATTTTGGGGTTATGTCTATATAAAGTCTCATTTTCCACTGTTCCTAACATGAAGAATACAGTCTGCATTATATTTCCAAAACACACAAAATTGTCCTTTGTTTACATACATATTTTATTGTCTGTCAAGATTTTGGTGGTGATATTGTTCAGATACTAAGTCAATTCACCATAATAGAATCTGCAGTGCTCGGAATCTACTGGTTTATCGTTGTATCATGGGAATCAGACACTTAATTATAACTCAAGCACGTACGGTGAGGGGATGAATCTGTTTTAAGGAAACTGTGTGTAACATAGGTCTCGGGTTAAAAGTTTATTATTTCATTTGTTTTTCAATTTTAATATGATAATACGGTGTTTAAGCCTATTGCATATACAGTATTCAAATTGCAAATCCGGTATCCATTATGCATATCCGATATCCAGTGTATAAAATCATTATTTAAGTACTTGAAACACTTGTCTAACAAACTTAAAACATATTCTTTGTTATAGATAAGTTATTTCATTTGGAAACTAATATTAGTTTTATTTTCAGAAATAGTAACCGATTCAAACAACATGGATATAACCCAAGCTGTGGCTAATGAAAATCAGGCTGTGGGCTCTGCTATGGCTCTAGGGCCAAGTTCTGTTGTGGCTCAGACTATGGCTAGATTGCTAAGTCATGTTATGAGTCAAACAACTGGCCATACCATTACTGTTCCGATTAATCATGGAGAAAAATTGAAGAAATTCAATAGCTTCAATTTCAAGAGGTGGCAGCAGAAAATGTTATTTTATCTGACCACCTTGAATCTTGCGAGATCTTTGATTGAAAGTGCTCCAAAACTCAATGAGGGTGAGGGAGATGTTTAAACAATCAGTGCTCTTGTTACTTGGAACCATTCGAATTTTCTGTGTTGAAACTACATTATGAACAGCTTAGCAGACTAGCTATACAATGTGTATAGTACTATGAAAAATGCTAAGCAATTGTGGGAGTCTTTGGATCGAAAATATAAAACCAAGGATGCCGGGGCTAAAAAATTCATTGTCGGCAAATTTTTAGATTATAAGATGGTGGACTCCAAAACAGTAATCAGTCAAGGGCAAGAACTTCAAGTGATTTTTTACGAAATTCATGTTGAAGGGATGATGTTGAGTGAAACTTTCTAAGTGGCTGCAATTATTGAAAAATTGCCCCCCACGTGGAAAGACTTTAAGAACTATCTGAAGCACAAATGAAATGAAATGAATGTTGAAGAACTAATTGTTAGACTTCAAATTGAAGAAGACAACAAGAGTTCTGAGAAGAAGTGGTTCAATCCGGTGTTGTTAAAGCTAGTGTTGTGGAGCATGGTCAAAGTAGTAAGACCTACAAAACTAAGCTTGGGTCATTCGGTGGAAAAAGGAACCAAGCTGGAATTGAAAGGGGCATTTCTAAGAAGAAATTTCAAAGATAGTGCTTCAATTGTAACAAAGTAGGCCACAAATCTTCGGAGTGCATATTGCCAAAGAAGAAGAAAGAAACAAATGTAGTTGACTACATTGCACGTGATGTGTCGGGAGATGAATCTCCCAGTCGTCATTTTTAAAGTGAACATGGTGGGTTCTAACTCAAAAGAGTGGTGGATTGACATCGGTGCTACGAGGAATGTGTGCTTCGATAAAAAGCTATTTATGACTTTCGAAACAAATGAAAATGGAGATAAGTTGTTCATGGGAAATTCAGCAACTTCTGAAATCAAGGGATAATGAAAGGTGGTTCAGAAGATGACTTCGGGAAAAGAATTGACTCTTAACAATGTGTTGTATGTGCTGGAAATCCGCAAGAACCCAGTGTTTGGGTCGCTTTTGAATAAGCATGGTTTCCGTATTGTATTTGATTCAGACAAAGTTATTTTGTCAAAGAGTGGAATGTTTGTCGAAAAATGTTATGTTTCCAATGGTATGTTTAAATTGAATATAATGGTTGTTAAGCCGAAAAATGAATAAAGTAAACTCTTCTGATTATTTGCTTGAGTTTTCCAACTAGTGGTATGGTAGATCAGGACATGTTAACTATGATACTTTACGTAGACTAATTAACTTGAATTGCATACCTGAGTTCTACATCGATTCCAACATAAGTGCGAAACTTGCGTTGAGGCAAAATTGACAAGGTCATCCTTTAGATCAATTGAACGGAACTTAGAACTACTTGATTTAATTCACAGCTATATATATGATTTAAAATTTGTGCAAACAAGAATGAAGTTAAAAGTAAGGATGACGCTATAGAGAAATTTATTTTCCTATAAGAATGAAATTGAAAATCAACTTAATAAGAAAATTTAGGTATTGAGAAGTGATGGAGGTGGTGAGTATAAAGTACCGTTTGCTGAATTTTGTGCACAACATGAAATTATGCATGAAACCACCGCACCTTATTCATTGCAACAAAGTAGAGTTGCTGAAAGAAAAAATTGTACCTTAAAAGAAATGATGAATGCAATGCTAATAAGTTAAAGGTTACCTCAGAATATGTGGGAGAAAGCTGTGTTGTCAGCAAATTACCTTTTAAATAAGGTGCCCCGAAAGGAATTGGAAAAGACCACTTATGATTTATGGAAAGGAAGAAAGTCTCCCTATAAACACTTACGAGTGTGGGGGTGTCTTGCTAAAATGGCTGTCCCAACACCAAAGAAGGTGAAGATAGGCCAGAAAAGTGTAGATTGCATCTTCATTGGCTATGTGGATAATAGTAGTGCTTATCGATTTCTTGTGCATGACTGAAAATAGTCAGGACCAAGAACTAGAAGAAGAGGTTGATGTTGAACCAAGACTAGCAAAAGGAAAATGACTGAAAAATCTTATGGTCCAGATTTTCTGACCTATATGCTAGAAAGTGAACCTCAAATCTATAAAGAGGCAGCGAACTCCTCAGAAGGACCTTAATGGAAAGAGGCCATTAAAAGTAAAATAAATTCCATTTTGCAAAATCAACATGGGAACCAATGGATGTTCCTCCAGGAAGTAAACCACTAAGTTACAGATGAATTTTCAAACGAAAAATGAAAGTAGATGAAACTATCGAAAAGTACAAGACTAGATTAGTGATAAAAAGTTACAGACAACGGGAATGCCTTGATTATTTTGATACATATTCTCTACTGATGAGGATAACATTTATTAGGATGATATTTGTGATTGCTGCTCTACGAAATCTTGAAGTACATCAAATGGATGTTAAAACTGCTTTTTTAAATGGAGATTTAGAGGAAGAAATCTTTATGGAACAACTCAAGGGGTTTTCATCTCTAGTGCAAGAAATGAAAATCTGTAAATCGGTGAAGTTGTTATATGGCTTGAAACAAGCAACAAAACAATGACATGAAAATTTTGATGGTGTCATGATGGAGTATGAATTTAAAATCAACGAGTGTGACAAATGTGTTTATAAAGACACTGAAAATGGTTATGTCATTTTATTTCTTTACATTGATGACATGCTTATTGTTGGTAGTGACAATAAGATGATTAAATTCACTAGAAACGTGTTAAATTTGAGATTTGACATGAAAGATATGGATTTAGCTGATATCATACTTGAAATTAAAATTAACAGAACATCAGATGGACTCATTCTAAATCAATCACATTATGTGGACAAAATTCTAGAAAATTTTAGCAAGGATGATACTGGAATGGCTAGAACACCGATAGATACGAGTCGGCATCTGTCTAAAAACAAGTGAGAAGTATATCTCAAGTAGAATACTCTAGAATTATTGAAAGTCTAATGTATTTAATGAGTTGTATAGGACAAAACATAGCCTATACAGTTAGTAAATTGAGTAGATACACGAGTAATCTAGGAGCCGAACACTGGAAATGAATAATAGTACTGAGGTACCTGAGATTTACTCATAATTTTGGATTGCACTATACCAAATATCCAATGGTCATTGAACGATATAGTGATACTAATTGGATATCTGATATGAAAGACTCAAAGTTCACGAGTGAATTTGTGTTCACATTAGCAGGTGCAGCTATATCTTGGAAATCCTCTAAACAAAAAGTGATAGCCATATCTACCATGGAATATGAGTTTATATCTCTAGATAAATGTGGTGAAGAAGTAGAGTGGTTACACAACTTCTTAGAAGATATTCAAAGATGGTCAAAACCTATGCCAACAATTTGCATATATTGTGATAGTCAATCAGCAATTGGAAGGCATAGAGTAATATGTACAATGGTAAGTCTAGACATATACGTCGTAGACACAATACCACAAGGCAACTACTCTCAACTGGAGTTATCACTATTGACTATGTAAAGTCAAAGCATAACATTAAGGATCCGCTAACCAAAGGGTTAAATAGAGAGTTAATTGAAAAATCATCGAAATGAATAAGACTTAAGCCCTTGAATGGATAAGTTAATACAAAGGAAACCCAACCTAGTTGACTAGAGATCCCAAGATCTAGTTTCAAAGGGACAACCTAATTGTAAAGACTTAATAGAATCATTGTGGGGGAATGCTACGTCCTGTCCATTCCTATGATGCAACAGTGATACCCGTAAAGATGAAAGATATGCAATAGGCTTTTAATGATTCTTGTGCATCAAAATTCGAGCCAAGTAATACGGGTACTTGCAATAAGAAATCACCTATGTTAGAGAGATGTGGGGCCGCTTCTAAGGGAATTGTATGGAGCAAAATTCTTATGAATTCTCACAGAACCAAGCATATGTTCATTGCCAAAATGAACATAATAATGAGAACTGAAATGTGTTAGGAAGAATCCTGTGGGAAGTATATCATCGTTTACACAAACGGCATAACAGTTCAAAGATATCGCGTCTACTGGTCAGCTAGTAAAGTGAATATGCTTTCACAAGGGAAGGTTCAAAGGATAATTAACCTACCTATCCTATGCAGGTTTCAACTGTTGAGCTTTATCACCAGGTCTTTTGTATCACATTCATGTGTCACTCCCAATTTTCATTCATGTGGGGGATTGTTGGAAAAATGAGTATGTGGCTGACTTTGGCATGAGTTTTAAGTGGGACCCATTTGGCTATTTTGGAAGATAAAGATTAATTTATGTTATCCTCTGTGAGTACATCGAAATCATGTATTTACTCGCCAAAATTGAAGCTCGGGTGAATGAGAAATTGGAGATTAATGTGGACCATTGGAATATGGTTTATGTTGGAGGGAAAACAAAATTTGAGTTTATCCCACATAGGAAGTTAAAGGCTCTATTCACGTGCGCGCAGAGTGGAAGGGGTGCAAATGACATACCGAAATAGGTTTCAGACGTTGAACTTGTGTGCAGGCATGGCCTGCGTACAAGAATGTCGGTCAACAACTGACTTTTGGTTTCTGAAACTCCAATACACTTTTGGTTTCTGAAACTCTAATGATTATTGTCATTAAGTTTGAAACTGTTGAAACTCCAATGACTTTTGGTTTCTAAACCTCCAATGGTTATTGCCATTGAGTTAATAAACAAATTTAACTCGTCATTCTGGGGTTATGTCTATATAAAGCCTCATTTTCCACTATTCTAGACATGAAGAATATAGTCTACATTATATTTCCAAAACACACAAAATTGTCCTTTGTCTAAATATATATTTTATTGTCTGTAAAGCTTTTGGTGGTGATATTATTCAGATACTAAGTCAGTTCGCCGTAGTAAAATCTGCAGTACTCGAACTCTACTAGTTTGCCATTGTATTCTGGGAAGCAAACACTTAAATTATACATCAAGCACGTACAGTAAGGGGGCAAATCTGTTTTAAGAAAACTATGTATAACACAGTCTTCGGGTTAAATGTTTACTGTCTCATTTGTTTTTAAATTTTAATCTGATAATATGGTATTTAAGCCTACTGCATATACGATATTCAAATTGCAAATCCGGTATCCATTCTGCATACCAGTATCCAGTGTATAAAATCATTATCTAAGTACTTGAAACACTTGTCTAACAATGGTCATGCTTTGCAACCTAGTAGAAAATAGTAAGACGAATCTCGAGTCTAGCCTTGTCGAGGTGAATGCTCTTGAGGCCAGGCTTATCTAGGATACGATGTAAGAAAGGGATAACAAGGTTCTTGATATCATTAAGAGCTTTCATCCAGAATGTAACATACACTTTTGGAGGCACGTGAAGAAAATGTTGAGGACACCTTATCTCCCAAGGCCTCCCATTTGATCTTTGAGGCCTTGGAAGCTCTCACTTTTCGCTGAACCTCTTCAGCATATGGACCGTCCAGTTATCACTCCATCAAATGAGACTGCTACTATTGTTGAGCCAACTATGACTTCTAATCTCATTCTTCCTCTTCCTTCCAAAGTGATCCAACATTCTGACTCAAATTAACCAGGAAGATTTGGATTTCAAAAATCTCAGGTCTCTGGTTAATTTGGAAAAGTAGCTTTCATTTGCCTCTGTTAAGAATTTGAGGAGGTGATACGATGTGATATGAAGTATAAATCGCACAAAGAAAAACAAGATTAAAATAAAGCAATTAAGAAGAAGATAATTCACAGAGAAACCGAATATTTTTATTGACAACTAATGGAAAGAATATTACAATTCAGCAACTAAAGGTCTCTTAAACTGAATGAAGAGCCTAGTATTTATTGGAAAACCATCCAAAACCCTAAAATATAGAAACTAAGTCAAAAAATCTTGTAAAATCGAAAAATACGAAAAATATTACGGCCCATCGCTCGAGGGTGATGACTTGTCGCTCGACGACAAGCGGGCGAAGTCTTCCATGCTCCAATTTTGCTCCTCTCACTCGAGTAAAAGTCGATCGTTCGTACTGTCAATTTGTCTTTTTTTCCTTCTTGGACCCTATTTTGACATCTTCAAGCCCAATACTCCACAACGTGAAACCCTAGACCCAATTTGGACCGGATTTGAGTCACAAAACCCAACAATCTCTACCTTGACACAAATTTCGGTGCAACGAACGAAGCTCTAAAATTTCTCTACCTGGAAAAATAAGTCCGACTGCAGTGGAACACACTGAACTCTTCAATTTGAACTAAAACTCTCCAACACTAAAAAATATTCATCCTCTTCCACCATATCCAAACACGGATACAAATAAACACAACCCCCAGGTTCCCAAAATTCACAACGAATTCAAAATTTACCAAACAGGGTCGAAACACACCCTGTAGTAAAATCACCATTAAATGTTTTAACTGAAGGCCCCTGTCTAGACTCGTCACCTTTAACAACTTAAAAAACATGCTCATCCAGATCAGCATCCCCATACCTATTTCTAATGGATCTCTCCCTAGTCGTTGAATACAATGGAACCGTAGACTATGGTGGCAAAGCGAAATTACCCATATCTCCTAAACTCAACAGAGTAGTATTCTCCAAAATATACCCAGATCCAACTCCCAGCGGTACAGTACCAAACTATATATCCACCATAGTACCAAATTTGTGCTGATATTTCTTCACTGATTCTGCCCAACCTTGCAATATGTATAATTAAAACTTTCTCCGCCCCTCCAATATAATACGGACATCCTTCCGGACCTTCAAGACTCCACCTACACCAGAGAACATGTACCCTCTCGATTATAAGGTACTCAACGAGATGATATTTTCTTCAAGTCTGGAACATGTCGAACCTGGCCAAGTGTTCTATTATTCCATCCACTAACTTCTATCTGACTTTCCCAATACCAGCTACCTGACCAAATTCGTTGTTTCCCATAACAACGGCACCCTGCGTCACCATTTCATATGATTCAAACAAATCCCGATTGGGACTCATGTGAAATGCACCAGCTGTATCCAAAATTCACTATTCGTCGGGCTTGGATTTCAACTCAGAAATAGTCAAAAGATCTCCATCACTTACAAAATTCTCTGCGATGTCAGCTTCACCTTAAGTCTCTGATTGCCTTCCACGATTTGCAGCTAAATTACCCTTACCCTGCAACTTCTCGTAATCCTTCCTGATGTGTCCCTTCTTCTTGTAGTAATAGCAGACCCTATTACTGAAATTCACCATCGACTTGTCCCTTCGCCAATCACCACTAACCACAAGAGCTTCATAATCTCTAGAACCAACTCCAACCAAATGCTTCAGCTTCTACTTTGAGAACAAAGCATCATATGGTTCTTCAATGGTGAGTGTGTCAAGACTGTATAGAATTGTGTCCCTAAACGACGAAAATGAACTAGATAACGAGCACAACAGGATTAAGGCCAAGTCCTCTTCATCATATTTTACCGCTAACATCTTCATATCAACGACAACCTCCTTAAACATAGCCGGATGATCTTCCAATGATCCTCCTTCTGCCATGCGATGAGAATAAAGCCCCTGCTTCAAATAAAATTTGCTGGTCAGACTTTTGGTCATGCACAATTGCTCTAGTTTCAACCATAATATAGCTGTAGTCTTCTCCTTCAAGACGTCCTGAAGAATGTTGTTAGATAGATGAAGATGAATCTGCGAAAGTGCCTTGCGATCCTTCCGTTGCTTCTCCTCTGTTGTCCAGTTGTGGGCATCTTATCAAATCCCAACAAAGTATCATCCAAATCCATCCGCGCCAATATAGCTTCCATCTTCACATGCCACAACGAAAACCTTGTACTGTAATCTAACGGTGGAATATCATACTTCATGGTGGCCATCGATCGCAAAAATCCTCGAAATCAAATCATTGCGCTGCGGAACTGCCGA
>CAIGRB010076742.1:9365-26015 GCA_903798255.1 Fraxinus quadrangulata
TTTTCCGTCTTGCTTATTGCTATTTGTATGGTTAAGTATAGCATAGGCCGCATGGTGGTGGCTACTTGTGTGAATGCAGAGGGTCTCATGGGGGTCGACGGTCGCGTAATGGTGACGCCTAGGTGAGCGTTGAGGGCCTCATAGGGGTTCGATGGTCGCGTAGTGGTAGACAGCCCATGTACACGTAGAGCGCCACAAGGTGATAGACAGTCTATCATGAGTACGTAGAGCACCCCATGGTGGTAGGCGATCTATCATGAGAACGTAGAGCACCACCATGATGTTACGCGATCTATCATGAGAACGTAGAGCACCTCATGGTGGTAGGCGATCTATCATGAGAATGTAGAGCACCCCATAGTGGTGATAGTCTATCATGAGAATGTAGAACATCCATGGTGGTACGCGGTATCACGCGGTGAGAATGTTTATCTCCCCATTCGGCACTGCAAGCACGCTAACAACTAAGCATGAGGCATATTTTACCAAACAGTGTACTAATGATGTGATCATATGCAAGTATTCTCCCTAATATTCTACTCATAGCTTGCGTGTGTGCCAGTTGTTCGAGCTTGTCGGCCTCAGAATGAGGGGAGGACGGCCTTGATGCGTAATACCTCGGGAAGCAAACCTGCGNCTAATATAAAAGGGTAGGGGGCGCTAACGAGCAAGAAAACGGATGCACTAACGTGCCTTTACTAAGATTCTAATCTAAATAGAAATAGAAGGCCCTTCTTGCTTTAGTTTTCAATAAGTTCGCTAACGCGCCCTTCCTTCAGCTGGCTTCGCCCTATCTATTCATCTCTTTTTTCAAATGGATATTTAGGGATCTCTCTTGTTCATAGATCTTGAAACCAGATCAATATCCATTTCTCAATAGATCTATCTATCGATAGAAAGATATAGATCTCTATATGGATCTATCTCCATATCTAAATATGGAAAAACCAACACTTAAAGGGCGTAACCAACGGAAGGTTCTCACCCTGTCCCCGACATTGTTCTCCAACGATGTCCCCTGGGCGAAAGGAGCCACCATTCTCTTTCTTTCTTCAATCGTTCCGATCAGGACACGTGGGTTGGTTCGTTTCGTCCTCCTATCTACGCAATTCTCTGGCTTCGTTCGTGATCATGTTGGGCGAAAGGTAGTTGTATAAGAGCGACTCCCGTTCGACATGATTTTTGAAAGTCAAAGAAAATTTAAATCCAAAAGATACTTTAAAATCCATTTGATTAATTTTATAAGAGTACTTCTTCTACTTAGAAGAGTTTGTAAAGAAAACTGATTAATGTAACTTTCTCTAAAAGCTTTTTAAAAATGATTTTGACAGTTTGTTTGGAAATTGGTTTTCAAACAATAATTAAAATAATTTCCTCACGAAATCCTTATATAAGAAGCAAAAACAAAAATAGAACTCATGTCAAACAGGTCTTAATATCTCGAATATTTTTGCATAAATTATGTAAAAGTTTTCGCAAATTAAAAAATAAAAAAACCTACCCAACCCACCACCAAATGGTGGGAAGGTAGTTGGACCAAATATATTCCCATATGAAAATGATTGAGGCATTTAATGAATTATATAATTCCTTTAGTGAGAATTTTTTCACTACGAAATTATGAAATATTTCACGAATCTAATGTCGCTTAATTTCCTACCACTAATAATGCATTCAAATTCAGTTTGAAAATGTTTTTAAATGGTTCTTTTCCGAAAGTCAAAATACAAGTTGGTTTAGTTTCGATTTTTTATCATAATGTCTCTTTTTTATTTGGCCAGGCATAATATGTTGACTATATATATTAATAAATATACTAGTCGACTCTCTCTAGTCGAGTAGTCAAGTCGATTTTCATAGAAATGTTTGCAAATACACGTATGAACAAAAATAATCTCCCTTCATCATCTTCTTCATAGTCCATAGATTCGGTAGTGCGAAAAGTTTAGTAGACATAGCCCTTAACAAACATTCCTTTCTTGGCTTCGTCAGATTCTCCCTCGCCGGTGTATTTCCCGAGCTGAGCAAGAGAGTTAGCCTTGGCCCGAACAAGCAAAGTATCCTGAGCCGCCTTCACATTCTCCGGACGCCCTCCCCATGTCTTCAAGCATGTGTTTTGTAGTGCCCTTGCATATGAGAACGAGACGTGCCACGGGTTGGGTGCTTGGTTCATGGCATTCAAGTTCAATGTTGCCTCCACTTCAGATTGCCCACCAGACAAAAACTGTCCAAAATTCAACATTTTTTGTTATTTTAGCCTATGATATGCTGACGAGACATGTTCGGTGCTCTTTTACCCAGATATTCCGTAAGACCTATAGTTTATAAGCAATTAAAAATACTATAAAACAAGCACTTACCATGATTCCAGGGACAGATGGGGGGATTCTCCTTTTGAGGAGGTTAAGAGTGTACTCAGCAACCTGCTCGGGAGAAGCCTTGTCCTTGCACTCGGCACCCGGGGTAACCATGCTAGGCTTGAGGAGAATACCCTCGAACAGGACATTGTTCTCAGCCAAGTAGAAGAACACCTCAGCCCATACTTTTTTAGCAACCTCAAAAGTCCTGTCAATCCCATGTTCTCCATCAAGCAAGATTTCTGGTTCCACAATTGGAACTAATCCATTGTCCTGAACAGAAAATAAACATCAAATTTCAGTCGGACGACTTTTGATTAACAGAGCGGATGCTGGTAAGTTGTACTGAATGAGACTTTACAACTTTTAATAATATCCAATCCTATGTAACCGACTTGAAATTTAGTAAATTGATAAAATAGGTGTAAGTACTTGAGAAATGGCAGCATATCGAGCCAATCCCCAGGCAGCCTCCTTCACGGCCAAGGCAGATGGGCCGTTGGGAATGCTCACAACGGTACGCCTTAAAGATGAAAATTCAGAAGCTATCAGTAAATATCCACCACAACGGAAAGAGGGTAAAAATTGCAGAGATTCTGTTAAATTTCAAAACAAGAATTAGTCATACCATTTGGCAAAACGAGCACCCTGTTGGTAGTAAGCAGCGGACCGGGAAGCAAGGCCATCAAGACCTTGGCACCAGGACTCATTATTTGAACCAGCAAGGGGAACCAAACCCTGCACAAACCCAATCAACATTTTTAAGAATTTTGAATCAATCTTTTTGATGAATTGACAAATTCTATGTAGAACATTAGTTACCTTGTCGACTTTGATACCAGGGACAATGTTTTGCTCCACTAGGACATCGACCATTTTCTTCCCATCGGTTGTGGATTGGTAGAGAGTCTCCTCGAAGAGAATTGCACCTGAGATGTACTGGCCAAGGCCGGGGGCAGTCACAAGGAGGGTACGGTAAGCTTGGCGATTAGCCTCCGTGTTCTCAAGCCCGATGGACGCCAAACGCTTTCCACATGTAGCATTGGATTCATCCATTGCCAGAATTCCACGCCCCGGTGATGCAACAGTTTTCTACTCACATGATATCAAGACAACATTTTCATTTCCCATTTCAAACTTCAAAGGTAACCCAATTTGTTAATGAAATTGTAGTTCCAAAACTAAGTCATCTAACATGTTGGAAACTTGTTGATAGAAAGGTTGGAATTGGAGTTTTTTTATATAAATGTTAAATCATGCGTGATGTAGTCCAAAAATATAATGATTAATCCCGTCCATAACTCCCAAGGTTTCAAAATTCAAGTGACGATAAGTAATATGATTATTTAATAGAATAATTTTCACCAGTTAAACGATTTTATCACTAGCATGTAAGTAAGTTAATCATTCACAACATCTTCACTGTCCCTATGTTTTATGGTCAATTCTTGACTTAGACATCGAAGTGTCTCCAGGAATTCCCTACCCCTCATGCGGGTACTCGTCCCACAAGCCCAATCATTAAACCAAGCTAGGTACTCCAGTTGTGCATTTTCAAACAACATCAACAAGAAATATTAATGTATGATGCTCTATTCATAGTGCGAGCTAGTAAAAAGTCATGTTGAATTGATTGAGCTAGCTTTGAGAAATTAAAAATAAATACGTACCGCGGTTTTAACAAGCTCATCGGCATAAGAGGAAGCACGAACGCTGACCGATGATGGGGCGGCATTAGGGTGGCAGCGTACGACCGTTTGACGGAGTGTCTGGCCCTTAACAAACTCAGACTTGTCAAGAACAGGAGATGACTTAAGAAGTGATGCCGAGGCCATACTCTACAATCTTATCTCCTCTTTCAGATTTTCACACTTTGCCACACATAAGCACACACTCAACATTCTATTTATAATTGTCCAAAATTATGATTGTTTGTACAAAAGATGTCTCATTTGAGGCTGGCATGAATTGCCCAATAGTTGGTCGCCACACAGACATGATAATTTGTCCATTTGTCACAGTACAAGTGGTTGAAATAGATGGGTTATTCCCACCTCGTAAAAACCAAGAAATAAATGGGATCGTAAATTGAAAATTCTTGATATTTTTTTGGCATCACAATCAACTATATAGAGCCCAAATTGGAGCTGCTACAAAGGTTCAAATAGAAATGTTCTAATGGCCCTGGTTTATTTTCAGGATTTGGTGACTTAAGCACCAGAAAGATAGCCACGTCAGTCAAGCTCATCATGCCACGTAATCAACATTTTAGTCTGCTAATGGGACATCAATTATGCTGTTAGTATCGAGCACCACATCGCCCGGTTCCTAGCTAGACCAGCCAGTTCAATTCGATTTTGTAAAGCTTAAATTGTCATATACACCAAACTAAACCTTGTTTCAATAAATTTAGAGACCGAGTCGCCTTAAAAGTGAAAGATTAGTAAGATCGAGTGTCCCGTGACGGTATATCCGGGAGAGAGTCATAATTTGCCCTTTTTTTTCTCACTAGACATGGCCTATTCCAGGATGTCTTTTATCAAGCAAAAGTGGGGAGAATATAATGGTAAACACGCTACCTTATGTGCTAAGAAAATAAAAATAATAAATTTTTATCTTTCTTTTATAAGCAATAAATTTGCTATCTCAATATGAGCTTAAAATTTCATTTGAAGTTGATTTGATAAACATTTTAACCACTCATTCATTAGAATCCTGAACTCATAAAACACTTAAAAGCATGAACAACCCAAGCACTCAAAAATCTCAGCTGACACAAGAACTAGCATGAAGTACCAGCGCCCCAACAAAATTTAGCCATAGAAAATGATATTTATATTTAAAGTAAATGCTAAAACTGTAAGCCAAGAAGTTGGGAACATGAAGAATTGTGTTCTCTAAACCAATGTGGTGAAAAACACCATATTCCAACATTAAAGCCAAAAGAGAGGATTTCCCAGTAATCAAGCAGCATAACTACACTACTTTGTATCGTTGCAAGATAAACAGTCAAAAAAATTCTAAAACTGACTCGGGCTCAAAGACAGATCAGCAATCCCGGAAATGAGAGCATCAAGTGACTTGTCTTTCGAGCATTTCCATTGTTCAGAATCGTCAGGAATAGAAGGTTCTGGCTCCAAAGTACTTTCTGCTAGGGCTTTATTCAATTGTTTAATAAGTTCATCCTCCTCGGAGGGAATGTCTAAATTCCATACCTTGAAAATGTCTTCAGTTAAATCCTCCAATTCAGATTCTTTAAAAATGAAATTCACCTCAGGATTAGAATTACCAAGATCCTTTAAATTCTCCTTGTATGTAGGAAGGAAAACATATTTCATGTCATTTTTTGACCAGAAATCATCGGTATTCTCGGTGTTCAGTTCCGGTACCTTATCACTGGAAGCAGTACTAATGGTTGCTGTATCCGAATCATGCGTATTTCCTGAATCTTCACTAGATGTAAAAGGAAAAGCCCCTATCTCGGCTCCTTCAGGGGTACCATTGTCTTTTGCCTTAGCAGAAGAGTCAGGCTCAGATCCAAGAGTTTCCAACAATGAATCTTTAAGAGAGTTCCAACCGTTTTCGAACATTAAGGGATCTTTACTCAGGCAGGAGTCTGCCCAGGCGACATCTTCTGGTGAAAACACAGATGCACTCTGCTCCATTTCTTCAGAATTGAGACTTGAAGAAGAAACAGAGCTTTCTGTCATGTCATCCCCAATGGCCATGGCAATAAGATGAATAGACAACGTTGTTGTAACCTGCCCAAGGTACGAAAAAGTGATCACCATAATGTATCAGACATAGAAATTACAGTATTGTGAAAAGAAAAGCCTTAAGTCTGATGACAACACTATATCAATAAAAGTAAAATAGGTGGTCATTACTCAAAACAAGCACCTTCATAGTCATAATTCTTGAGTTTATAAGCACCAGTGCAGAACAAAGCAAGATTACGTCGTAATATGACTGCACGAGAAAACAAGAAAAAGAAGTGACTCAATAAAGTTGAATGTGGAGCAGAACATACTCACATTTGCAGTATTTCATTAGTAAGACATTGACATTCTAACTTCTCTGCTCAATCACATTTCAAGCGTTCAATTAAGCATCTAAAATGCCTAAAAGAGGTGAATGACAATTCTCCAAGAAAACCTGGTTTTCAATTCACTTATAAATACACGAACAGGAGTAGACTGAGAAGTCATTCCCTTATCAAAACTTCCTAACTATAAGACTCAAAACTGCAAGTTTTTGCAGGCAAACTTTGATCAATAAATCGACTCCCTTTGTCTAAAATACATTAATCTTCAAAATAGGCATGGTAAAAAATACAAGGGACAAACTTGTTAGAGGTATATATGTAAATAATAAAAAATTCTTCTCCTTTATAACCTAATAATCTAGATAAGGCGACCATTTAATCTGAAATTTTAAATGACATTCGAGGGTGAGATCAAGTCTCACCACTACCTATTCATGGAAAATTTCACATGTAAGGATTTTGAACAAAAATTGAAGATGGCTTACGCATGAGGTACATGTAGATTTAATTAGTAGAAGTAAACAAAATCATAACTATTTGATAGCATAAACTTAAAGAATATATAGTGATTTCATATGTCCAAGGAATGTAAGTTTGATGCAATGCCGCAAGATTAATGTCAAACAAGATATATGAAACAATGTATTTTTAGTAATTAACTAATATCTTATCGAAAACCTAATCCAAATTAACAGCGAAAATAGGCTTCAATTTATGGCCTTTATTTACCAAACAATAAAAACACCCCACTTAAATTTTTTAACCTATCCAAGTCCCCAATAATCTATTAATTTAGTAGCATCCACTGATGAATGATCATTGATTCAATAAAGAACTCAGGGCTCACTTTTTCTATATTACTGCAACTTACCATTCACTTTTCGTTCAATTTGTCCAATTCATCTTTAAAACTTCTAATTATTACCAATAGATAAATCTTTGCAGCTTTGTAGTTTATACAGTTCTGAGGTGACTATAATCAGGAAAAAATAAAGAAAAAATCGGAAAGTAATCATTTACAAAGGGCAAAATCAACAACGAAACAGAACAGAGAGCAACTTTTATTTTAATTTAATATACATAATAACAAACACTTGGAAAAATTATCTAAACCCTTCACAGGGAAACAAAAATATTAAAATAAAAATGTAAGATAGAGAGAGGAGAGAGAGTACCTTATAGAGAATGGAAAACAAGAATTTAAGCGAATAAATTGCCGAATTTATATAGAGCTGGAAGTCTGTGTTTGTTAATGAAACGACAATAATCGTGTCGTTCGATTCAAATTTCGAAAAATTTTAAACAAGATTAGTGGAAGTAGGTTACCCGACCCGAGTCTCTTTGAAAAGATCCGATCCGAGTATCTGAACCACGTTATTTTAAAGTTGGATTATTAACACATAATGTCCTCATCTTTCATTGTTATTGTAGAAAACGTCCATACATTTCATTTTTTTGTATTTTCATCCTTATTTCCAACTTTCATTGCGCATAAGGTCATTTTTCACATATTTTCTCAATTAAAAATTATGAAATAACAAATATATCACTCTCTTTAAATAAAACAAAAAAAAATTAATTACAACCACAGTCCCATTTTTTTTAAAAAAAGAGCAAATAAGTTACAAATAAATTATTAAAAAGGTAATTAGTACATAACATCTCTATCCTTCATCATTATTGCACCTACCTTTCTTTTTTTTTTTTTTTGGCATTTTCACCATTAATTACACATTTAATTGCACAAACTATCATTTCTATCCATTTTCATTCAATTTCTCAATAAAAAGTAGTAAAATAGCGAATGTAACCTCATATTTAAATAAAAAGTCAAAGAACTAATTACAATCATAGCAAGTCCCCAATAAATTATTAAAAAATGAATTTGTTTTAAAAAGTACAAACGAGTCCCAATTAAATTTATTTAAAAATTTTTAAAAACTAAAAAATGCAAACGAGTCCCAAATAAATTATTAAAGAATTAGAAATTAAAAAATATATTTCTTATTTAAATAAGAGGATATATTCATTATTTCACAGTTTTTTATTGAAAAATTGGATGAAAATGGATGGAAATAATGGTTTGCACAATCAAATATGTAATTAAGAGTGAAAATACAAAAAAAAAAGGAAATGAATGGACATTTTTCTCAATAACGGTAAAAGATAAGGACATTATGTATTAATTCCCTTTTTAATAACTTATTTGTGACTTATTTACATTTTTTTTAAAAAAATGGAACTGTGATTGCAATTAGTTTTTTTATTCTTTTTATTTTATTTAAAGATGGGTATATTTATCATTTCATAATTTTTAATTGAAAAAATAAGTGATAATGACATTTTGCGCAATAAAAGGTGAAAATAATGGTGAAAATGCCAAAAATTGAAAGATGTGGACGTTTTCTACAATAACAATGAAATGTGGAGACGTTACGTGCTAATTACCTTTTAAAATTTTAAGCTGATTATGTCAAAAAAGAAATAAGCTGATTATTTTCTTTTAGAAAGACATGAATAAAGAAACTATAATGATTACACGTTTCTTCTTCTTGATCGGTGCACATCGAGTTAGAATATTAGATGGTGTTCTATTTATAACACAACACTAGTTACTCATTTTCTACAATATAATTTAATATAATAATTAAAATGAGTATGACGTATGTTTGTGTCATTCACTAATAGCATTGTCAACATTTGTCACCGTCCTTCTCAAAGCCATATATGAAATGGTGTCAACTGTGGTTGATTAGTATACATGGAGAAAGAGAAACAAACAAAGTAAGACATAAAGCTATTGAGATATCTTGTCCATGTATCTAAGTTGTCAAGATATCTTATGTACTTTAGGACGTTATAGTTTATATATGGAGAGCCTCACATGATTTTTCTCAGAGTTTTATTTGAAACAAAAACGGAGATTTTTGTGTTAATTTCTAGATCAATTTTATTGGAAAATGACACAATGAGCTATCGGGACTGCAATTCTCCTAGGATTGAGCCTCTTCCCTCTTTTGCTTAGCACAAGATGAGAGACTTTCATCCTTTCCCAATTGAATTGAGTATGCAGTAGATTATATACAAATTTTTATGTGTATTGTCGCAACTAGAAGTTGGGGTTCGCCACAAAATATGCAAGTACACCAACAAATGGTGCATTGATGTAAGTTGTGGGCTCGGATTTGCGAAAGTCGGCTCTATCATCTTCATAAGCATCATCTTCTCCGGGACCTCCGACTAGAGCCCCAACTAACAGATTCGGATTAGGGCTCGATGAGTTAAAATAGATCGAACCCTCCTTGCACGCAATGAATTGGGAATGATCTTTGATGGACGGAAGCGATGAACCACGATGGTGAATCCTCGCTGGATAGTAATTACTATATCCAACCATATATGACATTCCTTTAGGATTATCCCCTAGAATGTAATCAACTTGCCGCTTGGCTATACGTCGAAGCATTGTTGGACTAATGCTAACACTGGCGCAATTCACAGTCTGATATGATCTCTCCAAATAATTGGCGTAAACAAGCAAGAGGAACGAGATGGTAGTGGCGTGCTGTAGGTTGCTTCCACCGGGCCTGTAAATGAGACCTCCGGGAGAGAACAATATGTGGTAAGATGAAGACTCGGGAATAAGAGTGCACATGAAGCTATCTGCTGATGCTTTGTATGTCTCCAGAGAGTACATGTTCCCTTCCAAGACTTCCTACAACAATATTTAGCAATTTTTCACATTGAAACGAGGAAAAAAAAACTCAAAATGTTCAGAGTGTTTATATAGATCGATATTAACCTTAGATACGAGGACGTTTAGACCGGCATGCTTGTTGTCCCATCCGAATTCATTAATATTGTCATCTGCACCTAATGTTTTGACATTGGTTTGTATGTAATTGAGGTAAGAATCACCTTGAGAAGCTCTTCTTAACCATGCTGCTCCCCACAGCAATTCATCCTATCAATTAAAATTCAATAAATCAAATTAAATTGATGCTCCAACTAAGCAACACAATTCAGAAAATATACTCCAGTAGTTAATCTGTATTGCAGTGCAGGCCTAACGTAAATTCCAGGGTAAATGTGCATAATTATAAGGCATAGTACCAGCGTTGATTTTGTAATGTACATAAAAATAGAGTGGTTGGCAAAATAACTTGCCTGATATCCGTCAAAATCACAGTAAAAGGGGCATACAGCATTCCTAATATTTGAGTTATCGCTATAAGCCCCTCGATAACTATCTGCAAAATCAAAAACCCGGGTGGCAGTTCGTAGAAGGGTATCAGAATATCCAGGATCAGAGGATCGGAATGCAATGGAGGCGGCAGCCAGGGCTGCAGCAGTCTCCCCAGCGACATCAGAAGCCGTATTTGGAGCTTCAACTGTGTACACTGTTCTAGCAGTGTCCATATCTTCTGGTCTCTCCCAGCAGTTATGGTCTAAGATTGGATCCCCCACCTGCAAAATTAGAAGTTGGGAACTTCAATTGCATCTTAAAAGTTTGAGCTGTCAATAATTTAAGTCATTCGCCAAAATATAAACTTTCGACTTGTGGATCTGCAACTCCATTTGAACTCCACTCAATGTACAAATTCAAGATTTTTAAACTAAATTACCGTACTTTTTCCTAGATAAGCACACAACATTTCGATTTCTCTTATTCTTTAAAGCGATCTAGTAGCGAATTTTCTACCATTCTTTCCCTGCGCAATAACTGATCCACCGGTTGTTTACTCACATCAATGATCATTCGCACCTTCCCTTCTATAGCCACTACAAGAAAAAGATACCAACACCAATGGAAAAAATTCCTTACTATTAACAACCCGTTTTCGAAGGAGCTCCTCTTTCAATTCAAAATAGAATTATCGTCCAAAATAGCTGAGGTGGGAAATTTTATTGGTTAGTCGAAAATAGCTACCGAGGACAATTTTTAACTATACAGTGAAGTCCGTGTCCCTTGGATGGGACAATCAACTTGGTAAGCTGCACGCATTTTTAGATGTATTGGTGCTGTAATCTTTTACCATTAAAAATTTGTGCATAAGATTAGTGGGACCAGAAGTTCAGAAAAACAGACAAACCAATGATCCAAGGGTAACGGACATGTCATAAACCGCTTAATAATTGACCCTTTATTGGGTTAGTTCAACGAATTAAACTTAGAAAAATGGTTCGCGGCAGATTTACCAACTCTCAAAATGTGGGGAACCCATTGAAATAAAAAATAAAAATAAAAATAAAAGAACCCACCCCCCTGCAATTTTTGTGAGTTTCGGTGAACCAACCACCCCCTTTTGTGAGTTTCTGTGAACCAACCACCCCTTGTGAACCATTTCTCAGTAAGTGTAGCACGATTGTAGTTCAACTAGTGTTGATTCTTGAACCATAAGAATTTCCAAAGAATTATTGTTTATTTTCACCAAATTACCCACCTAATTCCTACGCATATTATATAATATACGTACAGTACAGTATGAAAACCAATATCAGCAACTCGTTTTCTAATTGCTTTTCCGATTATTATTGATTTTGAAAGTATGAATTAGAGTTGAATACGTACCTGGACGAAAATTCGATTGGGTTGAGAAACAGTTTTGAGGAGATAATCCGTAGCCCATTTGATTGAAACCAGCGCATTCCTCAGTTCCGCCGGCGGCATATACTCGCCGAACTCAATCACACTCCAAGCCAACATTGTGGTGGTGAATGCCATTGGAAAATTGAACTTAACATTATCGCCGGCGTCGTAATAACCGCCCGTCAAGTCCGTTTTAACCATCCAACCATCGCTGAGGCCGGAATGCCCCCGCCAATTGATTCTCTGGTCATCCGGCAAGTAACCCGATCGCTGCCCCTCGAAGAATAAAATTGATTTCGTCAATGCATCGGCATAATCGTGGTAACTCGACTGGAACAAACCAAAATTTGAAAGAAGAATCATGCAAAGTAAATGGAAACAGTGGAATTTCATCATTTTCATGGCTATACTGTAACTGTATAGAATTGTATGGAATTTATCGCAGTAGCCCGAGAGTGAGGCTTAGAAGCTGTATTATGTATAAATAGAGAGAAAGACAGAGGGAGAGATGAGTAGTGGTGTCAGTTAAAAGTCACATGCAGAGAAAACTGTGACTCCATTACTGTGGAGGTTCGAGCTTTTAAGTAGGGCCGTTTCGCATTAACTGTGGAGGCCAATTTTTGGTACTTTCAGTTGAGGGGAAGTTAACAACACTTTCCTTTAGAAACATTTAAGTCCTTGTTTGCTCTTTATTTCTTTTTCTTTTTTAAAAAAAAATTATTTTTATAATCATACCTAAAAATCTTATTTTTAGCTAAACTAAACAAAGTCTAAACGTCTAATCTCGTGCTACTAAATTAATTATAATGCAAAATAAAAGTTCAAAACTAAGAAATAGGCATTTGATTTATGAGTGATTTACGTCTTACACAAGAGTTACGATATACCTTCCTCTAATATCAAATATATGTCTATAAACTAGCAGAGATTCGTGCTTAACCTCAACCTTAAGGTCGAAGACAACAAATTTAAAATCGGAAGTCTTAATATCTGCAACTAATTTAAAATCCTTCAAGCGACTTCTATAAACAAATGCAATTAATTTGAGTCCCTAATAAATTTAAGGTCGAATACAACAAAGTTAAAATCAATAAAAAAAGTCAATATCTGCATGTAATGCAGGTTTCTACGAGCCCTTTGGCAAAGCTTTTGAAAAGTTAGAAGCTACATTTAAGATAAGATATTATTTTTTAAATATATTTAGACAATTTTCTGAAACTTTGTCTAGAAGCAAGAGTCTTACCATACAAGCCATGCTTGCCGTTAGCCCCGTATATTTCTAGTTTGTTTGTTTTAAAGTAGAAACTCTACCAAATGGCCCCCACATAGTTTTACACTAACCCTTTATATTTATTGTTTATGCTCGTTTTAAAACATAACGTCTTCTACAAGAAGCAGAAGCCCTATCAATAGGCTCCAAATGGCTTGATGTTAAACCTATATATTTCTAGTTTATGTTCGATTTATAGCATAATATTTTCTACGAAAAGCTGAAGTTTGACCAAACAGGTCCTACATAGTTTGAAGTTAATCATATATATTTCTACTCTATGTTCGTTTTAAAGCAAAACATCTTTTACAAGAAGTAGAAATCATATAAGATGAGCCCTACATGACATAACGTTAACCTATATGTTAGGAATTCGGGGATGAGATATGGCGTGATATGAAGTATAGATCGCACAAACAAATAAGCAATAACAAAATTTAAAGAAAATAAACAAGAAAATGAAATTGGTAAAGGAACCGAGCATTTTATTAATGACAACCAATAGAGAGAAAATACAACTTCGGCAATAATGTATAGTTAAAACTGAATGAAGAGTCTACTATTTATAGAAGAAATGTTCAAACCCTAGAAATAACCTAAAATATGAAAACTAGGTCAAAAATCGTATAAAACCGAAAAATAAGGAAAGAAATTTACAACCCGTCGCTCGACCGACGGCGGGCGAGAGACTTACTGTTCCAATTTTTCTCCTCTCGCTTGAGCGTCGTCAATCCGTATTTTTCATTCTTGGACCCTATTTTGACATTTTTAAGTCTAATGCTCCACAATGCGAAACCCTAAACCCAATTTGGACCGAATTTGGGTTACAAAACCCTACACTATATATTTCTAGTTTATGTTAATTTTAAAGAAGAACGTTTACCTTTCACATTTATGTCCTTAATCTGTGCTTAAACTCCTATCTTTCAACTGCTATAAACAAGTGTAGTTAGGGTGTGTATGATGGGAAATTTTTCATGAAAAATGATGTTTTCCTATCCAAATTTCAATTTTTGAAGTGTTTGATTGTCGTTTTTCCATGAAAAATATTTTTCAACTATAAAAAATATACATAGTTCCCCCAACACTTTTTTTTTGAGGGAAACGCTTTCTTTGGAAGGAGGTAGATTTTTGTTTTCCTCAAAATAAAGAAAATAATTTGTTTTCTATAAGACATTTTCCATCCCAATCAAACACGTGATTCTCCACATTCCAAACAAAATTAAGATGAAGTCAACAAATATAAAACTAGTAAAAGAAGAAAATCCAATATTTGCGTGTTGTAATGCACGGTGTCTACAGTAGCTTGACGAGTAAGGAGAACTTTTTGTAAAAGTGATAAAATGAGGAGTGGCTGCTAAATTTTCTGCAAGTAGGCGAAGAGATAATATTCTTATCTTTTAACCCAAGACAACTAAAAGGGCAGACACGAATATCATTTTTTTTAAACTTTAATTTTGTTTTTTTGTTATGTTACAGACTTGCACTATCATCGAGCTACCTTCTTTGTAAAGGCACATTATGCTCATATTCTTCTCTTATCTAACAAGCGAGGAGGACGAAAAAATATTGAAGACTTATTCTTTGAGTTAACTACCCATAGAAAAGTATTGATTTTTTAATTTATACAAAGTCTAATTATGTCGCACGTTTGGCTATGCTTAAAAAAATTACTTATAAATAAATAAAAATTATATAATTCTTTTATTGATCGAGAATGAAAAAGGAAATCACTACTAAAATATGAAAATGTTTGCCGTGTTTGATATAAATTATTTAAAATTCATATTTTCACAAACTTATTTTTAATCACACGTTCTACTTGACTTTATCGAGAAATATCACTTTTCATGAAATCCATTCTCAAAAAATTTACATCAAACGCGCTCTTGACAAACTATTAGAGCAAATAGACAAGTAAAATATTGTTTTATTATATTGTGCTCTTCTTTTTTGCCCTAGATAAAGAAGAGGAAAATTCAGTTTAATCTTGTTACTACAACTCTGTTTCCTTACAAAATCCATCAATTTGCACTGTAAGCCAGCAGTATAACACTAAACTATATTAAGAAAATAAAAAACAAATTGAAATCTTTTTCACGATATCATTATAAGGGAAAATTGCAGCAACAGTCTCTAATCTTTTGAATTTTAGCAGACTTTATCCTAATCTTCAATTTGTGCCAACGAAAATCATAAACCTTTGAGAAATTAGTAGCTAGGGTCCAAAGTTTGTAAAATAGTAACTTTAAATATTTTACAAATATTGACAATTAAAATAAAACTAAATAAAGAAAGAAATCTACCCCACCATCCCACCACACCCATCTTCGTTTTCTCCGACCAACGAAACTGATTTTCAGCCATGGCCGATTACCTCCATCCACCAACACGCTGTCACTAGGGGTGGCTCGGCTAGACTCAGCCCATACCCACACGAGCCACGTCTACCCATGGACGAGCTCGACTTGTGCCCAAGCTCGTCGCTCGTGAGCACTTAGCTCAGCTTGTTTATTTATTATCTTTTTTTTACTAAACCTACACACACACACACACACATTTTCTAAACAATTTTGAAATATACATTTTCTATTTTTAATAGTAAAAAAAAAGATAAACAAACCATCTTCTTTTATTCGGGTTTAGAACCAGCTACTTCAATTTCAAGTAGGCGGAGTTAAAAATTGTACACGAACTACTTGTTACGTGTACAATATTTTAAAAAAATTATAAAGGTATTAAAATAAAATTTTGTGATGAATATGATTAAATTAAATATCACTTACTTGACTACATGCAATTTTGGCATATTTATCTTTCAGTAAATAATAAGCGGCTTCCTAGTCATTCACGCACATTAATGCTTCCAAAATATATTCTTTTAGTCGACTGCTGATCTCGGAGAGAACCCTCTTCAATGCACTAAAAGCAGACTCCGAAATACAATGCTAATCGGAGGTGTTAGTAGATCTTTTGTCATTACAGAAACTACTGGTCATCGGCGTTCATACGTTCACCAGAAATCAATTACTTTTTCTGAATTTTTCCTAATTACATTGTCACTAGACATATTATGATTAAAATAATCAATTAATTCAGCAGGCAACGCATTTGGACTATTACTCGATGTTTGAGTACATACAGTGAAAGACAAACTACTACTACTAGAGGAACCACATGCATATACAGTTGAATCATATCTATATGAGTTCATGCCTTGGAATAAATATATAACTTCAGTGTTGTCATCTCATATATTAGTGGGAGGAGTATTTGTAGAGTCGGAGGTACACGAGTAATATATGTACTCATTCATGAAGAATATATTTCATACATTTCACATAAAGTTTGTTTCAAATTTCTATAAGTAATATGTACGTTAAAAGTT
>CAIGRB010076752.1:0-14415 GCA_903798255.1 Fraxinus quadrangulata
TATGGAAATGAGGTTGTTAGGTCTAAGCAACTCTTGGCAAGTTCTGTTTCCAAAATCATTAAATGGAGTTGTAATTGGGGTTGTGTTAAGGTAGTGTTAACGGGTGTTAATAGTTGGTTTAGGATGACATAAAAAATCGTGGAATTTGAATAAATTTGATGGTCTTCCTAGACATCGCCCTATTCTATTCAATCCACCAACAATTTGATTTCAACGAATTTTGAAAATTATATCAATAAAATTTTCGGTTTCAAAATTAGAGTAAGGATGATTTTGATTTATTCACATTGCTGTACTTGAATTGAAATCTGAAAAACTATTGATGTTGCAAGGTAAAATTAGGGTTCAGGAGAACTATTGATATGAATTCGCTTGGTCATGGTTGGGGGCTTGCTTCTGATTTTGAGTTTGTATTAACTGTAGAGTCGGGTCGGGGTTTTGTTTGGATTTAGTATTTCGGTCCTCAAACTATTCACATGCATCGTTTAGATCTCTTACTATTGAGATGCGTTGTTTTTGTCCAGATGGTTGTTTAGTTCCTCCAAACTATTGGGATCGGCCGTGTTGGTCTTTCCCATATGGAGATGCGTCGTTCTGGTCCTCCATATATTGCGATACGTGGTTGTGGTCCTCCAACTATTGAAATAGGTTGTTACAGTCCTCAAACTGTTGATGTAGATAGTTTTTGTCCAACGACTATGGAGATGCATTGTTTTGAATAGTTAACTATTGGCATCAACCTTTTTCCCTCTATCTATTGGGATGGGTTGTTATGGTTCTCTAGCTAACAAGACAAGCCATTTTGGTGGCAATAATTATTGACTTCCGTCTTTTTCATCCCAAGCTATGGAATTCCATCGAATCGACTATCCAATTACTAATAAGCATCATTAAAGACCTCAAAACTATTTAGAAGAGGAGATTTGGTCCTCAATCTATTAAGAAGCGTCATTTTGATCCACCAACTATAACGAAGCTACACTTTGGTCCTCCAATTATATAGAAGCGTTGTTTTCATCCTCGAACTAATTATAGTCGCTCTTTTTGTCCTCCAAATATTTAGAAGTCTTGTTTTCGTCTTCGACTATTGAGAAGCATTGTTTTAGTCCTTTTAACTATTGAGATACTTCATCTTCGCTAACCAACTATTCAAATGTGCTTTTTTTTTTATGCTCTATCCATTTTGAAGCATCATTTTGGTCATCAAATTAGTACGAGGCATTCTTTTAGTCCTCCAACTATTGGAAAGCATCGTTATAGTCTCAAACTATTTAGAAGCATCGATTTGACCATCCAACTATCTAGTTGCATATATGTGGTCCTTCAACAATTATGAAACCTCATTTTGGTCATCCGACTAACATGGACGTTTATAGTCCTCCAACTATTTAGAAGCATTATTTTCATCCTCCAACTAATGAGAGGCATTCTTTTAATCCTCCAAATACTTTTAAGGGTGGGTCATTTTGGTCATCTAACTATTAGAAGTGCTGTTATTGTCCTCCAACTATATAGAAGTGTTATTTATGCCCACTCACTACTGAGATACATGGTTTTTGTCCCCTATATATGGAGATACGTTGCTTTGTTCCTCCAACTAATTATATGCATAGTTATAGTCCTCCAACTTTTTAGTAACATCGTCCATGTCCACTAACTACTGAAATACGTTGTTTTGGTCGCCAACTACTTACAAGCATTGGTTTGATCCTCCAACTATTATATTTACATTGTTTTGGCACTTAACTATTATGTACCTTCATTTTGGTCTTCCAACTACAAAGAATGTTCTTTTCATCCTCCAACTATTTAGAAGCATCATTTTCATCTTCTAACTATTGTCATGCATGGTTTTAGTCCTCCAACTAAATAAAAGTGTTTGGTCGTCTAACTATTCAGATATTTTTTTAGTCCTCCAGCTTTATAGATGCATTGTTTTGGTCCTCCAATCTCTCAAAGCATCATTTTGTTCCTCCAACTATGGTGACGCATAGCTTTTGTGATCCAACTATTTAAAAGCATTGTCAGAGCACTCCAACTAATTGAAAGAGTTGTTTTGGTCCTCCAACTCTTGAGTTCATTATTTTGGTTTTCCAACTATTTGGAAGCATTGTTTAGTCTTCAAACTATTGAGATGCATTTTTTCTCCCCAACTATTTAGAAATATTATTTTGGTTATCCAACTATTTAGATACATTCTTTAAGTCCTCAAACTGTTTAGGAGTGTCATTTTATTATTATTATTTTTTTTTTTGCATATATGAGAGGTAGAGAACTAGCATTCTTTAAAATAATTTTTATTTAATAAAGAATTCCGTAAAAGTAAAAAATAAAAAATAAAAAATCAGGTGAGTTTCTCAAAATTTGGGCATTAGTTGTTGTGCATTTAAGTAAAATGATTAGTTTTTTTTTTTTTTAATTGAAACGAAGGCAAATTCAGTATATAAAGCTTTCAAAAACTCCAGTATGCTCAAGATAAATTATTAGTTTACGAATTTTACTTAAACATATGTCTATTATATCGTTTTCTTTATATTTGCCTCTTGATTTCTATTAATTTCGAGTTTAAGTCGTGGTATTTTCTCACACTAGGTCTTGATTTAGCGTCATCTAGATTAATTTAGTAACCCTTTTTGTCATGATTGAAGATCGAAGGTGGATTTAACGAACATAATAGTTGGACTCAATGAAATTCGGATGCACGTTTTGTCTGCGTTTAATTTTAATCTCGAGTCACGATATAATAAATTTGCACTTATTAAATTATTGGACAACCTAATCATATTAGTAATCAATTATCGGATAGAGAGCTTTAGAATTAAAGAATAGTAATTGTTCTCTACTGACCGACTCATTAATTCAAGTTCCAAAACTTCCGATTACGTATAAATTTATTTCGAATATTATTACATGAAACGACACGTGTTCCCTTACAATATATTGATTTACATATTTCTTTATCAGATCTCATGTTAACGTGCAAGTTAATCGCACACGTGTGAAAACTAGACCATTAAATTTAGTGATAGATTTTCTCATTCAAATATTTAGTATCGATTACATAGAAACACGCTATAATTAAGAATAGCAAGAAGGAGTGGCAACCCTCTCGTCCCAACCTCGTCAAGGTTTTTTTTGGCGCCGGAAAGATATGGAACGGTATTAATATATCCATAATTACCGATCGTTTAATTATTTGTTGAACGGTTTTGGAATGTCGAAGAGCATATCTTCTGCTTTAGCTTGGAAGAACTTTGCCCGAATTTTGAAGAATTGTATTTAATGAAAAAAATCTGGGCAAATTCGAGATATTTGGAGCACATGCAAAGTATTTTGTCATCGTAACTGTTATCTAAAACTGTCTTATAAGATTAGACTATTAATCTTCTTTAGATAAGGAAGTTGACACATGACAAAAATGCGAATAATAATAAAAATAATCTTATTCGTAACACGTGAATGGGTGTTGCTCGATTTTTGCTTGAACGAACGTGAAAAATATTGAAATTCACTAAATGACAAAAAAACTGAATGTTAATTAATCAAAATGGCTATAGGATTTTTAGCCCCTTAACATATACTAATTTAAAGAGTCGAAATGAATCATAATCAAAGCAAAATTCTAATTCAGTAGAGAGGTATCTTCAATTTTTTACCGAAGTTCTATATTTACAGGTCAAAATCGCGTCCAAATTATGTTCGAAAAGAGTTTAAATCGTAAAAGAAAATCGTTCATTCATGTGACAGGAGGAAACAAAACGTGCACTGGCGTCATGGCATTCATTTGCTCTCAAGTTTCAAAAGGTGGCCGGCGTGTATACGCCATCATGGGTGGTCCGTGCGCGCCACTTTTATTCTTCCAAAACTGACATTTTGGTCCCCGCTTTTTCTCTAATGGTCTTCTTGAGTCCTTTCTTGATATGATTTTGGTCCTTCAACTTCCATTTGCATCTAATTGACTCTTTGAATTTCTCAAATGTTGGTTTGTGGTTTGGATCAACAATTGAATATTTGTACTTTGATCTTCGAACTTTGAATTTCTTCGTTTTTTGGCCCCGGTTTTCATTTCATCCTTTCAATTTCATCGATTTGCATCAAATTTTACATAACAAACAAAATATACATATAATTAAGCCATAATTCTTCCAAATCCACAATAATTAATTTCATTTTAACGGTCCATATTAGTGTACAAAATAAACTTTTCATATTACAACAAACGATACTGATAACTTGCATTTACGCTACCAAAACACAATCTTAAAAGTTCAAATTCTACCATTCATAACCCACATTACAAAAAATTCACAAACGAAACAAAAAACCCACCTTCCAGCATAACAAGTCATCTTCTCTCTAGGCAATTCCAAGACTTGTACATATGCATTTGTGGATCTAAACAATAATCTTCACAAATCTAAGACACATAAGCGAATTGCACCAAAAGAAGAATCTACAACTGTCATTTTGCATGATAAAAGGAACAATTTCAAGAACAAATCATAATGCATAATTTTAAAGAAATAGACATTGGAGTTCGATTACCTGATGTCGTGGACATGTTAGGAATTGTCTATCTGAATTAGCTTGTGTCTACAAAGTCTTGGTCTCAATTTACATTTCATATATGCACAATGATCCGTCTACGTAATTTCAGATTGCAAACTTTGTATACTTTTTAATATCTATACATAAAATTATTATTTTAGGATTAATAGATTTGTCTTGAAAGACCATAATTTAGACTTTGGCCATAATGTCCTTGGACATTTTAATCAAGTTGATTGCATGCGATTGTTGACTAGTGGAGAAATTGGTAGAACTAAACGGTAGGAGGTGCATTGCGCAAGATTTGATTGAATTGAGAGTCGAAGTATCAAACTTGAAAAGATTTGCATAAAACAAACAAATGATAACAACATTTTGCGCCGGAACCAAATATTGATAAAAATTTCCAACTAAATACCCGCTCGCACACAATCTTTCCCCCCAACAACCAATCCAATATCATCTCTCCGGCCCGGTCCGGTCCGGTCCGACCCAATCATATATATTGAGCTCTATATGCGACTTTGACCATGTCTATTTGTTCGTTCCTTTCTGATTATTTTCTTTCTAATCAAAACAATACAATCATCTCCGGTAAAATTAACACGCCGCCGATATGGCCGATGCTTTTTAGATGGCCGGAATATTCGTACTTAGCTCAATATATGCTTTCATATAACGTTTTTAGTTTTCTTTGATTGATACGATTCCTTTGGTACTCTTTAGGTTTTGGCGCTTCTAAACAGCACTGTTCGGATATGTTTGGCATGTGAAAATGATTTGTCGATTTAATCATTTTTTTAAATTGGTGAATTTTCACGAATTGCTCGTCTAGGGTTTGGAGGAAACGCGAGAATTGGTATTGCATTGGAAGAATCGAGAGAAGGGACATATTTGAGCATATGATTTTTTGAAATCTTCTCCTTTTAGGAGCAATTATACAAACTTTCTATTATTGTACCTGGGGGTTTGATTGATAAAGTATTTATCCCATTTAAGACGGGGTGAGAGAGGTGCGCCATAAGGAGGATAATGTGTATACTGTGTGTGATTCAGAAGTGGTCAAGGAGGGTTGCTACCATGTTGCCATGGTTAGTGATTCCACTGATCGGGCTTTGGGCTCTATCGCAGCTATTGCCCCCTGCATTCCGTTTTGAAATCACATCACCAAGGCTGGCATGCGTGTTCGTGCTGTTAGTAACCCTTTTTTGGTATGAGGTTTTGATGCCTAAGTTGTCCGCCTGGCAGGTCCGGAGGAATGCTTGGCTTAGGGAGAGGAAGAGGATTGAGGCAATTGAAATTCAAAAGTTGAGGAAGACTGCTACACGGAGGTGTAGGAATTGTTTGACTCCATATCGGGATCAGAGTCCCGGTGGGGGCAAGTTTACGTGCTCATATTGCGGGCATATTTCAAAGAGGCCCGTTCTTGACTTGCCCGCCTCTCTGGATTTGGGGAGTTCAGGGATTTTGAAGTATTTAGTGGGGAAAAGTGGGACAATGTTCAACAGAACGGTTTGGTCAGAGAATGGGAATTGTGTTGGGAGACCTTATGATGAGAAGTCAAGTTATTGGAAGAAGAATGGAGGTGGGTGTGTTGGTGAGGAAAATCATTTTTCGGCAGAGAAGTCTTATTCCCACATTTTTATTTTTACTTGCAAGGTATCTACAACTTTCTTTTTGACTATAGTGTGGTTTTGGAGGAAGATTTTTAGGGTTAGTTCATCCAGCGATAATACTTCAACTGATGCAGAGCTCATACGGCTATTGGATAAGCAAGGCGAGAGTGGAGGGAATTTTCATGAGAGTAGAGGAGAGAAAGCTCGCAGAAAAGCTGAGGAGAAGAGGCAGGCTAGATTAGAGAAGGAGGTACTCGAGGAGGAGGAAAGAAAGCAGAGAGAAGAAGTTGCAAGGTTGGTTGAAGAACGTAGGAGATTGCGGGATGAGAAGACGGAAGACAGAAAAAAATGTGGAAAAGAGTTCCCTCCTGAGAAGGATAGAAATAGGAAAAAAGAAACTGAAAAGAAACATCAGGATAGAAAGAAAGAAAGAGATAGGGGATCAAGCAAAAGCAATTCTGATACCGAGGAATCAGAAAAGAGATTTGGCAAGGAGAGAACGCGAAACAAAAAAATAGATGGTGACAAATGCGAACAATACAGCAATGTATCTGAAAATGCGAAATCTCATAGTGCAGAAGTAGGTCATGGATTTAAGGGTGCTACCATGAACAGTCATAACCGAGGAACTGCTGGAACAAGATACCTGGATCGTATGACGGGCACCTTTATATCTTCTTCTAGAGCATTTACCGGAGGTGGTTTTTTGGGAAAAAGTGATAATATTTCTACTGTTTCAAGCGAGCACAGACTTAATGCATCTGTAGATCATGTTCAAGGTTCTGCATACAGGAAAGATTTATTGCAGCCGGAATGGGTATCTGGGAGATCAAATGTAAATGGAGATGATAAGAATGTCTATCGTCCTGTAAGTTATCTCTGGTTTTTATTTGACCTTCGTTTGACTATCTTTATTGTGGATTGGGTTGGCTGTTAATTGGTTTATTAGTTAACAGAAGCAGTAAGGAAGCCAATTTTCTGTACTTGGCCAATATAGATAGTGTGACTTGATGTTGGTAATGCACTTAATGTTACTTTTTCTAGTCGTGGCCAATGAGATGTCCTTTCAGGTGATTGATAACTTGGCATGTGTTTCAATCTTATTTTGTCCACATAAAATTTTGAATGAGTCAACCCTGAGTTCATCTCTTAGATCTGTAAACAGGTTATTGTATTGTAGTCTCTACACATATTTATGCTGTTGTTTTTTCTGCAGGTGTTCACTGAACCTCAACCATGTCCAGCCCCCAAAAAATCATGGCAACAATTATTCACTCGATCATCTTCTATTTCTGCACCCTCTATTCCGAATGTCGTTGGTGGGCCAAACGTGAAGTCCCAAACAGAAGTTCAGAGCCCACTACAACTATTTGATGGACCTATTAACTTTGGACAGCTGCCACCATCTACTTTACCCTCTCTTCCTTTTGGATTAACAAGCAGCAGTAGATGTCATCCACTGTCATCTGAAGCTATATTACCTAGGATTGGAGAAGCGCCAGATCAACTCTTACCAGAGTCAGAGATTTTTGAAGACCCTTGTTATGTTCCAGACCCTGTATCCTTACTTGGGCCAGTTTCTGAATCACTCGATAACTTTGATTTGGACCTCGGCTTTGTTACAGATACAGTATTGAAAGCATCGTGTGCTTTGAAGACTACACCTGCACCATCTGAAGTCACCAAGCCATCACCAATTCAGTCCCCATTGTCCCGATCACGAGTTTCAGAGGAAAGACTGGGTAGTTCTGTTTTTTCCCCTAGTACTCCTAAAGCTCAGGATAATTCCAATGACGCAAATGACAGTGGTACATGGCAGATGTGGAATAGTTCGCCTCTAGGTCAGGCTGGTCTAGGTTTGGTAGGTGAATCCATCAGCTGGCTTTTGCCTCCAGAACTGAGCAGACCAAAGGAAGATATTATGCATCCGGTACCTCAGAAAACAATGGCCTCACTGTTTAAGAATGATGAGCATATCAATGCTGGCACTCATTCTTCTCAAAATATTTTTCTTGGCAATTTTCAGAATGCTGGGACATTTGATAGTTCTGTGCCTAGCATTTTTGATGGTCCATGGTTGCCAGAAACTTTGTACGGCCCAACTTCAGCTGGTGAGAACCAAATTTTGTTGAATCCTAGGGAGACATCTGATCATAATGGTATAATTTATGGAAGTTCCAGTGATGCTGCTAAACATCAATTTGACTTGTCTGCAGCTAATTCTTGGGCCAAGTAAGCTCTTTTAACCCTTAAAATCTCTTTTATTTAGAACTTCTGTTTCTTTACTTTTGTTGTTGGGCAAAGCATGCCTTTACCTATGCATAGTTTTTTTTCAAAACATTCACATTGAAAGTCACATATTCTGTTGTTTTTTCTTGTACGTATTTTTTGTTTGTGGTGTAATAATTGTCTCATTGCCTGTTTCTTGTTGGTTTAGATATCTGACAGTGTGCTTAAAAGCTTGTCTATGCAATCATTTAAGTTGTAATTTATTATTTTCCCTTAAGAGGTTGCATAAGGCTAACTTTTATCGTATCCATGTTTTGTGAAGTTCTATTTTAGCTCCTTTTACTACTAATAGAACAAAATTGCATACATAACCTTAATCCTCTGTGCCTGTTTCTTTTAATTAGTAAGTAGGGGTCCATCTAAACCCCCACCTCTTAGGTCAGTGTATGTAAAATAAATGACGACTGACCTGCACAAATATGAATATTACCTTATTTAAAGAAAACAAATTTATATCTGGATAAAGTAGACCTTACTGTATGAGGACATATGGACAGGAATAGCCAATAGGAAATGGAGTGATTATTTATTTTTCTTCTCTCTTCTGAACTGCATGTTATCCACCAAAATTGATCACATGTTCTTTGCAACCTGGAAGAGTAACAAGGATAAAGTGAACGGCTTGTTCTGTCGTGGTTTTTTCTAGCATTATGAGTTGAGCTTCTATTTTTCTCAAATTTGAGACACCACAAGACAAGTCTCTGCCATTCTTGCAAGTGTTTAACAATCATCATTCACATGATAGCTGGGCATCAAATGGCATTTAGTATTCCAAGAAATACGGAATTGCCCAGATGATTACCCTCAGGACTCTCAATTTGTCATAATAACTGTGCTTTTATTTTCTTCGAATTGACACAGTTTTTTAACATCTCAATGCCATTCTTGCAAGCGTTTGACAAGCATCTTTTGCAGAATAGCTGATCATCAAATGCTTTTTCGCCTTTCCTAAATCTATGGAATAGCCTACAAGAATACCATAGGTCACCGAAATTTTCCCATTTCCATATCTCCCTTATTCTTCTGCATTGGGCTATTTGATATTTAGGAAGTGTGTAAGTTTTTCTTTTGCAGTGCGTTATATAGAAAAGATGACAGCTACCTTGTGAAAAAGATGTAGAAGTTCGGCCGACCTCATCTTCTCATATTCGTCCTCGTTTGCTCTTACCTTGTTGACAAATGCCATTTTAGAGCTTAGGCTTTTGTGCTACTCTCTCTTTCTCTCTGCATGTGCAGTCTTGGAATTTGGCTTATTACCTATAACAGCTCATGTGGGTCGTTGAACAAATTAATCTGTTGCCAGTCTACAGTTTGCTTATGTTTTTGTTTATTTTTCTAGGCTCTAGCTTCTAGTTATTTTCATTCTTGTCTTATTATACTATGTTTTGTTTACCTTTCTCTAAGTTAAGTATACTTGGGAGAAATTTCAAAAATTACTAGCAAACTTCGTTGACTGATAATTGGATATATCTGCTAGGCAAGTAATTGAAAAAATAATGTTAATGATACATTTCTACTAGAAATTTGGCCTTTCTGTATGAGTTAAGGGCTAAAATATAATATAAATAATCATAAGATATAGCAAAACAAGCCAATGGGTATTTCAACTGAGATGAAAAGCTTGGAGAGACTGAAGGGAAGTAAAAGATAAAGAGGGGGAAAATGAGTATAATCTAGATAGTTTCAAAAGGGAAGTATGACCAAGTTCTAGCGTATGGTACCACTGGGTGTTCCGTGAAAGAAAAAAGGTGGAAATCTTTGCTATTTTGAGAGGTTGGTCATTCCTTCTGATATTTGGAACATACTCGAAACTGGAAAATGTCATTTACTTTGAAACACAGAAATTACTACTTTTTGGTCTTACTGTGTAAGAATTAGAGGTAATATTGTATCTACATTTCCACTCCTTCCTATCGTCCCTACTTAATACTCTGGTGACTTTGATTTCTTTCGTCTTGCATTCTCTTATGATTATAGTTTTACCTTTGGTTGTTTGTGCATCTGGTTACTATTTTCAATAGTAAATGTGCTTAGTTTGTTGAATTTCTCGGTTGCAGAAAGGACTGGACAGGAGAGGGCTCAAGAGACGGCACTGGAAACTCTTCAACGTCGAGGCCCCATATCGGTGGCCTTTACTCCACCTCAGATGCACATCTTTGGTCTTATAATTAAAAATGGAGGAATGACATAGCGGAGGTGGGTGGTTTTGAACGAAATGGCCTCGTAGAGGAGAATAAACTGGATATGTTATACTTTCCTTCTTTTCTATACAAGAAAGATATACAGTTGGAACACTTTTGGAATGCCTGCGCTCGACTATGTTATTTCGTTCAATTATGGCCAGCTGTACACGTAACTAATTATTATTAGACATAAATGATGACAAAGGTCCGTTATATTCTATACCATATGAATGAAAATTGTAATTTGTAGGCACATTGTTTAACAGTAAATTCCAAACATAAAATACTGCTTTTGGTCGTCATTTTGGTACTGAAAATAACGGGGGAAAAAAGAAAGAATTTTTCCAAGGCATGGAACGAGTATACAAAACAAAGAACAGCATTGCTGTAGTATTATATATCTTGTAATAAACACATTTTAAATTATTTGTCATTTTAGACATCAGTAAGCCTCGTATTTTAGTACTTCAATAACAAGAAACCTTCTAGTATGGAACAAGTAAAATATTTGGATTAGGTCAAATTTCCCTATTTCAATTTTCACCCTATTTCTTTGGTAATATGAACGAAATATAAAATGGAATCAGAAGGATTTTCTTGATTCAAAAGTAACTAAGTTTCACCAATTTTTAGTCAGGCATTTATTTTGTTAAATTTCAGATCCGTCATATTCTTTTTCGCATTAATCATGTCCAGTAGAGTTTAATCTTCCTCACGAAATTTCACAAGTATTATTAATGTTGTTACAAGCTTCCTCAAATTTAGTGATGAGATATTCGGTAGTTAAAACAAATCAATTCGATCAACTACATAGCCAAATACCATTCAACTCAGGCAAAAACACCCAAATACTAGTTGCAACTTGCAATGGACATGTAATATTAAGTTTGCAAGAAACCGCTATCCATATATATCTCAGGCAAATACACCAGAGTTAAGATGCAAAGACAATCTGTCATGAAATGTAAAAATATATTTTACAACGAAGCAAATATTCAATCTTCATATGAACATTGTAGTGTGTAATAATGTGACAATTTTACCAAACTGGTCAGATCACGAAACTTAAGTTGCAGAATGCATGGATATCTCTGTCCTTGGCAATGCTTCTTGTTCTTTACTAACTGCAGTTGAATTACAAGCATGCAATGCGGTGCATAGATCATTCTTTTCCAAGAACTGCTCGGCGTTAACAAGAATTAGTGGACCGTACTCAAACACCAATCTCTTACACTGCAAAATGAATCAAAGATCACATCAAATTAATGAGAACATTTGCCATGACATTATCTCTAATGACATGATAAATTATGAGTTACATGTGGATGTAGCAGCCCCGTCCTCAACCAAAAGCTAATGGAATCCTGTATCCTAAGTTGATATTTCTATCAACTAAAATTTAATGCAAGTGAGAAACTACAAACATTGTAACTCTTTTCAAAAGCAAGGGACTACAGAAAAGGGTAATCTTGGAAAAGATATGGGTAAGAACATTTTATTCTGTCGAGATAATACAACAGTCGTGGGAATATTTGTATGACCAACAGAAACCTTCTTCACAGTTTTATGTGAATTAAGAAATTATCTATGATCTGAAGATCAGTTGAAAGTAGAAACACGCCTTTGGACGATCAGTTGAAAGTAGACATTCCTTTAGATTATTAGTTGAGATGCAGTAAATCATTTTTAGTAAAGGGTTACAGAAAGTAACAGATTCCAAATAGTATTCACCACGGAAATGGACCCAAAAATAGTAATACAGTAAAAAGGCTGGATAATTCGAAACAATTTTATTCGGCCTACTTTTTTTAAGGCTATTCGTCGGAATAACCAGCCCTTCCTTTTTCCAGTCAATCTAAAGATAATGTAGCTAATGTAGGATATAGAGATCTAGTATAAATACAAAATTATATTGATACCCTCCTCCCCTGATCGCTTAGCTTAGTCTCTGCTGGGAAAGAATTTATGAATGGTTTAATTTATAAAAAGGTAGAAATGAATGGTGGATAGTACTAGTGGATCCATTGGATGTGTGGTTGAAAATAAAGTTTGACCAATTATAAATTAATTTATAAGGTTTTCCAAACAGAGGCTTAGATATGAGTTCAGAGACTTTTTAACCTCAGAATTTCCAATCCTTCTCAAACAAAAAAAAAAAAAAATTTGCTGTCGTGGAAAAGGATTTGCCTCAATAAATAAAATTGCCATCCATATGGGGACTAATGAATGACCATTTTAAACCAAAACCTGGATATAAACCATCATAATAAATGATGACCAATTTTAAGCCATGAAGGCATACTTTACGCACGCCAAGTACACTGAAAGCATTGATTGCATCTCCCCCAAGCCAGGGGATGACACAGCCCGGGTCACCAAACAGCTTTATCGAATAGAAATGAAAACCGAAAGGAAGGACTTTCATGATCATTCACTGCATTTACCAAGGTCAATCACAAAATTTTCTTACCTTTTTAGCATATCCTTCAACAGAATTACATGCCTTCAGAAGCAGCTCAATTATCTCTAACTGAAACAAAGGCCAAGAAGAACATAAAATAAGTTAGAGGTGTGCTTCATAAAATCAACATATTGGAGAATTAGGTAGGTTTGATTATATTTGATGTGTAGCCTGACCTTATACTTGTGATTAGTAAAATTTAATATCCATGTTTCAGGTGAGATTTTAATGACAATAACATTGCGATCAGGAATATCGATGCATGCAGTCAAACATAAATATACTTGATGATCAGGTAATATGAACAAATTACATGCAATGCAAAGTTGAATGAGAATTTCAACTATGTAGTCTTGCAGCAAACAAAGAAAAGATTCCAGCTGTTTTAGAGGGAAAAAAATTATTTCATCGATATGAAATATTGTGGGTGGTAACTAGTAAAGAGAAGATAATGAATGAGCTATGAACCTTAACACAGCATTCAATGTTGAAAAAACCAGCCATTAGCTGCACATATTATCCCTGACATTATGACCAAAATACCGGCAATTTGACCATGAAATTTTGACTATTTTTCAACAAGGATTTCTCACAAAGTTCAGAAACTGCAATCATTATTCCATCCATTCTTTTTCTACAGCAGTCATGTGTTAATCAGTCCTCGATGAGTTCATCCATTCGGTTTAGGCCTCGAAAACACCAAGCAGATGCTACATAAGTGTCACCTATAATCCCATGGCTGCTACCAGCCAAAGACATCAGCTTTCAATAGAATTTTAGAAGGGACTAGCTCTTTCCATTGAAAGCATGCTTCCTGAAAACATTCTCTGAGCTTCACATTTCAATGTTTCCACATTTAGCTCAAGGTCTCGAAAGTGTCTCCGAAACAAATAATCCCTCGTGCATTAGCTACCTTAACTTACTCGTAAACAGAAGGCCAAGGATGAAACAACAACAGTAATCTAAGCCTAATCCTCAACAATTTTGGGGTCAGATCCATCTATCGAAAGGTCAAATGAAACTTTTGCAACAATGTTGGGTCCTTAATTTTGGCCTATTACTGCCTATTCTAAAATGTTCTACTGATTGGAATGATCTTGTAAACAACAAGTTCTTTAGATCTGCCCAAATACATCCCCTGACAATCTAAATTGTTCTTCTCTTAATTAGTTCTTAAGTGGTTCCTCCTAAACTAGTTGGCAACTTGGCAATTGGCATATACCATCATTTCTTATTTATCCACTTGAGAATGATCAAACATCCACCATCCATCTTAACATCTTCATTTTCTGCTATGTTGATCATTAGAATATTTTTT
>CAIGRB010076781.1:0-23346 GCA_903798255.1 Fraxinus quadrangulata
TATAGATTCTCATACCTCAAATCACCAACAATGCACTCTAAGTGTCTATCATGCTAGATTAATTTCCTACAACTAGAATATCATTAACTAGTAATTGATTGCCTATGAATGCATATGACAAATGACTTGTTACTCTCATAATTAATGTGTAAAAGTACATGCCTCATGTGAAAAAATATTACTATGTGCTAGACCATCATCTAACTTATGTATGAGGTATTGATTCTTTACCGTGTCATAGTTAGATGCTTCTCATTCAATGCTCATCAAATTCTCCACTTGCATCGAATCAATTGGATACTCAATGGGTGGTATCCTACTAAATAAGTTTTCATGGAACGAGTCTTTGAGTTCATGTAATAAAGAAATATCCAAACTCGGGAGGGGTCTGTTGGTTCTCACTAAAATCTTCTCAATCTCACTATTTTTTGTATAGAAACTCATTTTTTAGTTTCTCTCCTCTCAATAGACATATTTCTTCTCTCTTGCGAGTCTGCTTTTTTTTTTTTTTACTCATAATTAGCCATTTCACTATCTTCTTTCCTAATCTCTTTTCGTCTTTCTTTGTTTTTCTTTCATTCCTCACCTCTCAATCTCAATTGATTCTCATAGAACTGTGGTGTTAATGGTACAAGAATAACAACTATCCAATCTTTTAAAAAGTTGTACCTATTCTTGAATCCATCATGTTTTACATTCCTATCATACTGTCGTGACTTTCCCAACAAAATGTGTCCAACATGCATATGAACTACATCACACATCACTTTATCACCATACCTACCAATTGAGAAATTCACCAAAACTTGCCTACATACCCTAACCTCTCCACATTCATCTAACCACTATGATATTTTATCGTAGTCAATCTTAATTTCTTAGTATTTGTACAATTACCCCCACCAATAATCAAACTACATATCTTATTTTGACATGCATCTAGTATGAAAGATGTTCTTTCATTACTGTTTCACATCATCCAATTTAATTTGTGTATTGAGAGTACACATACTACAAGTAACTCACCTCTTATCGGGTACTCTACTCCATCACCATCACTCGTTACTTCTCCATTTTCATACAAAATCATTGTCCTTTTGTTTGGATATTGAAAAGTAATGTGTCCCGATCCCAAACACCTAAAGTATTTGATATCCCAATTCTTAGAAGGTTGTGAATCTGTTTTGGGTGTAATTTTGCTAGCAACTTCCTCATTTCCCCTTGGTTCGATCTTACTACTCGAAACAGCCCCATTATTACCTTTATTATCATCCCACTTATATTTTTAAGAAGAGTTAGAACCCGAAGAACTCGATGGATATCTAGCTGCCCCTTTCCTTTTCAACCATCTCTCCACCTTCATAGCTACATGAGCATGTCTTCCAACTCCATATAATGTTGTAGTTCTATCACATTAGCTATTTCCCTAGTCAAATCATTCAAAAATCGGGCCATGGTGGCCTTCCGATCCTCCTTAACATTTGCTTTAATCACAGTAGTCTCCATTTCTTTGTGATATTCCTCCACACTCCAAGATCCTTGATAAAGGCTTTGTAATTTTCGATAAAGATCCCTATAGTAATGATTAAGAATGAACATATTCCTCATGATAGCCTTCAATTATCCACATGTTTCAATAGGCCTCTCATGATTCCTTCTTCTAAATGTTGCTATTTGATCCCACCAAATGATAGCATAATCGGTAAACTCAATGCTAGCAAATTTTAGCTTTTCCTCATCCAAGTAGTTATGAAAATCAAATATAAACTCCATCTTCTTCTCCCACTCCAAATATACCTCTAGATTGCTTCTTTCTTTGAATGAAAGAATTTTCATTTTAATATTGTCCATATTTCTATCAACTCCATTTCTAGCCCTCCTATGATGCATATCCCCTCTATTCCCCATCCTCCCTATTTCAGTCTCCACCAATGCATCATCATCAATCCTACTACCCGCCTTATTTTCACCACCAATATCCGTTCTACGATCCCATTTACGTTGCCTTCTTGTGTTGGGAACTTATTTAGGTTGTTCCCTTTCAAATTAGTAAGAAATTGTCTTGCCTCTTCATCCACGCCTCTGCCTATCCATTCTATCTCCCATATTACCAAACAACATTTCAAATTTTCGTATCATCTTCTCTGTCATGATGACTTGATTATTCTTCCCGCTTGAAATAAAATAATTTCTATTAGACATCCTAAATCTAGTGTTATATTTGCTTCACGTGCGTACACTCGTGTATCACTCATTTGACTTTTTCCATCTATTAGTCTCACCACTTTACCTTTTCCCACTCAATGCTTCATTACAAGTTCTTCAAATAATAAATTCGATCTTAAGCAAAATTTCAACATTTGTGAAGTTCAAATAAAGAATTAAGGAAAGTTATCTACAATGATTCACGAGTTAGTAATTTGAACTTTGAATGGAAACACTAAGGATAAATTCAAGAAAATGTTTCTTGAATTCGGACCAGACACCTTTTTTTTTTTTTACTAAGTGCGCAAGAATTCAATAAAGAATCCAAAAAAGTCGAAAATGAATTGATTTGGGCACTAATTTAGTACACAAACAACTTTTGAATTTTTTTGATATTTTAATTGGATTGAATGACTCAAAAGATGAAGAACACGAAGAACGAAGATGAATGCTCAAATAAAAACAAACAATGAATTAAATGATATAACTTTGATTTTTGGAACCAAGCTATGATACCAACTGATGCGAACTCACGTAATAATTGTGGCTATGGAACCTACGACAAATTCTATCAAACCCAAGATAGCCAAGAATCAACGTTTGAAAGAAAGTTCGACCCAATATATTATTGAACAAAAGAACCAAGACAATTGTAACAATATTTTGACCCCGTGATCACAAAATTTATAAATATTACTTGAATTATTGAATGCCACAAGAATTTATTTTTTGATAAGTTCGGAATTAATTTGATGAATAATGAGAAGAAAACAATATGTTTCACAATAATATTTCTCAAGTTGTCTGTTTTTACAATGAATGAAATGAGTTATATTTATATGGAATCCATAAAACCTAATTAAAAATGGAATTAAGTCTTAAAATATATTAAAAAGATACCATACAAGAGTTTTAATAAAAATAGAATTTTAGGCGAAATTTGAAAAATTGTGTCGAGAAATCGTACTTTACGACCGCATAGTAAAACTGCATGCGGTCATATACGCCATTCAACAGCCTTCAACCTGATTTTGGTGTAGTTGCATGTGGTTGTACCTATGTTTGTACTATGCGGTCACATAGCAATCTATCTTGCCTTCAAGTTTTGAGTAGTTGATTCCAATGCATTCCAATTTGCTTTTGCTCTCATGCCCAACATAGAATTTGGTCTTTGGCTTGTTAGCTTCACCTTCTTGGATTCCATAGCTTGAACAAGTGATTGCATGGCTTCATTGACTCTATTTGATCTCGAATTTTCCCTTAATCTCTCCTCAACATACATCGAACCCTTGATAGCTTGTTGCCTTCCTTGGATCCCATCACAGTAGGTTGTGCGTGATAAACTTGAACACTCATATCTTCTTGCTCATTAATTGTTTTATTTTCCCTTTTTGTGTTACAAGGTGTGCTAAATTTTTTTGAAGAAAATATTTCTGCTTATCTATGATACTATTATATTCTTGTGGCATCGATTTCTACGTGAGCTAAATTTGTTTAATGTAGAATCACTAAAATTTAATAGTACTCTCAAAGTTTAACGACGCTGAACATAGTCAGGTTGGTTGTACTATATATGTGAAAATTTTCTTTAGATTTGTGACACTTGAGTAATGAATCACTCGAAATACTTTCTTTTTAGTGATACTTCCATATTTATTATTCCCTTGATATGTTATATGTATGAGTTTTGATAAACATAATGTCCCCTTTTTCCTTTATTACGAGTGGGATTTGAACCTTTTCTTCTCTTAATTGTCACCAAAATTTACCTTACGGACCTGTACATAATTGACTCGATCGCATCTGATTATGATTATTATATTATCAACGCATCATATTGTACAAGAGAAAATAATAAGTTGATAAATGTACGTAGACTGTGTTTGGTACTTGATGGATCTCTAATCACTTTCAATGAAGTTCGGAAGAACTAATATGTTTTGACTCGAACGGACACATTAGCCTTCCCCTAGAATATCGATCCATTTCTTGCATGCTTCTGATTAATTATAAATTTCTTGCTTCAAGCTCTGAATTGAGATTTGCTTTATCATTTTTTCCCAATCTAAGCCCCATCTATGGATGTCAACGAGCCGAACTGAAACTTGAGGCTTGGGCTAGGTTCGAATAAAAATGGTTCACGCTTTTTTTGCCAGAGCCAAAAAATCTAAGCTTGACCTAAAGCCAAAAAATCTAAACTCGATTCAAGCTTTTGACTCGAGCCTAGCCAGCTCAAAGTTTTTTTTAAAAAAAATAACAAGTAACGTGTACTGTTGCCTGTGTTTAGCAAGCTGCCTGTGCAAAAGCAGGTAGCTATATTTCAATTTTTTTTAAAAGGCTCGATTAGTCACGGGCCGAAAATGGCCCGTGACACACACAGTCACATGGGTTGGCTCAGCCCAAGCCTCGGCTCGAGCTTTTCTTTGGCCGAGTTATGAGTTGTCCGAGCCGACGAACCAAATTGACACTCCTAACTCTCAGGGTTGGGGAAATAATGTTTGGTCTAGCTTTAAAGTAGCTTTTCTAGATAGCAAGTCTCTTAAGTTTAGTTAAAGATTTGATCTGAAGGCCGTCAGAATAAGGGTTTAGATCCCTTAACTATTGAAAAAACCCCTTAAAAGTGTTTTTATTTTGTGTTGTTACTCTTATTTCAAATTTTTGATATTTTTTTACGGGCGTTGTCATTTGGTGTGCATGAGAAGATTATGGCTTCTAAAGTTGGAGCATACATTTTGTACCTATATTATGTCCTCGAGTTCATTGTCTCTTAGACCAGCAACTATTTTCAAATCAGGTGGCCTGAAGCTCCGTGTTATTTTTCTTGTTCGAATTTTTTGCACACAATTTATTGTTCGACTGTGTAAATACACTAGTTTATGTAAATTGCGATGCAATTGTAGATTGTTGACAACCTCAAATTGCTTCTCGCTTTTGATTAATCCTTGTATTATTAGCTACCCTGTACAATAGTTTCTATGTCGTGGCCTCTATCAAGATCTTCAAATACTAAAGCGACTCGATTGTAGAACACAATATATAAAACTATAGTTTGCTTTAGTGCTTGTTTGATATTGTCTAGTGCTGAATTATGGGTCTTACAAAATGTGTAGATAATAAGTGGACACTTAATAATATTCATTATGAGGACAATAAAGGTGAATTTGTTTGTGTTGCTAATATTGTTCATTAAAAGGACAATAAATGTGCAATACCTCGTTGTCTACTCATATTGTTAATGTTATTTAGTATTATTAGTATTAAAAACGCTGGTCATTAAATTAAACGTATAATTAAATGAATAATGTTACCTAGGACCACCGGTGCTACAACATCATTCTAGATGACGTTAAGTGATAGGCTCAACAAAATGTAGAATTAAATGATTCATTTAATTATACTTTTTATTTAGTGTCACTAAAAATGGTGTTTTAATATCAATGGTTTTAAATAATATTACTCTAATTAAACGAATCACTTAATTTTTCATTTTATTGAATCTACCATTTAACGTCACCCAAACAGGATGTTGTAGACCAGTGGTGCTAAATATCATTATTTCACTTTTAACACTTTTGTTTTGATAATTTATCATTTTGATTAAAAGGCTTCTTATCTGGTTAAAGTTAATTTTACCACTTTTTATCCTCTCTTTTCCCCCCTTCTTTGTTGCTTTTAACAAGCAGACAAACTTGATTGATCTATGCGTGGAACAAAAGATGTGTATCAATGTACTCCATACAATGCGTTACTAAAGATATCTATTTATTTAAAGAGTACGAGATTTTAAATACAGATTGTTCTTTATTTTAGAGAGATCATGTTTAAAATATTGAGTGAGATTAACTTTTCGAACAATCAAACTCACTCTCTATTAATAAGTTACAGAAATTCAATGAAAAAAATATGTTAAATAAAAAAGTAGAAAAAAATCAATACATATTTCTCGACGTTTTTTAAATATTCTCTTTTATATATGAGATGTATTTTATAAATAGAAAGTATCTAGAAACGCTTTAACTAGTAACTTCTCTTTCATAATGTGTTAACAAAACAAACTTTCAGTAAAAATAGCTCGCCCTAAAGGAGCAATGGGTACCAAAAAGATAGGATACAATAAAAACTATATTTGTGGTTTAATTTTATAAATTCTTTTAAGGCATTTGAATAAGCAACAATTTTTGTTCTATTTCTCTCTTCCATAATCTTATTCAATTGAGTACAATATATGCATTGATAAATGTCCAATTATTCCATTTATACATTATATGTCTCTCTCTATATGGACCGATCAGTTGAACCAAAATAATCGAGAGAATTTATATTAGCTCAAAATTCTAAAAATTTCAAATTGATTAGGAATACATCCCTAAATCAGTCCATTTTCAACCACAACGAGCCATATTCACATTTTAATTTTGTGGAAATGCTCATTGTTGTCTTATCGCAAGTCAAGGAAGAGCATTTTGTGAGGAGCATTGTTTTGAGGGAGAGAAAGCATGGTTGACAAACCACTTCAAGGACGACATTGGACCGATTGATGTCATAATCTGAATCATTCGGCCCAATATCTTATTGACAAAGAACTTGTGAAGTTTGAACTATTGGAAGAGAAGTCAAGTATGATGTAGAATCCCCTTCCCTTGCATGGGAATGATAATGCTCGTCCATCTTGTAATGTAGAGTCAAGCTCAGTGTGCAACCTTCTTGTTGAGGAAGAACCATCTCTCTCTCTCTCTCTCTAGGGCTTGAAAGTTAAATTAACAATCTTGCCTCGAGAAACCTATTAGGCTTGAGGATATTGACTTATCTAATGTATCATTTGTACTTGCTATTGAAGCGACATATTTTTTAAAATTCGATGCTTTACTTTTAACTCAAACAATTTACTTTTTCAATCGTTCAAAAACGTGTCATTGCTCCTGTGTGGTGGGTTGGAGTTCAAAGACATGTTACTGCTCCTATGCATTGTGTTCAACTCCCTAACGAGATAGGTCAAATATTGCGTCGAGAAATGCTAAAGGGACAGGGCTGGGGACCGACCCAAAAACAGGAGGCTGAGGTGGCAGCACCTCGGCCCTTGATTTAAACTGTTGCAATTCAGATCAAGGGCCGAGATGAAGCCACCTCGACCCCCTATTTTTCGGTCGGTCCCCCACCTTGTCCCTTCAGCATTTCTCTATTGCATCATATCATTTGATCTTCGACCTCATTGATTCTTGACCTTTTCATTCATAAGTTTTTTATTTTTATTTTTTTTTGACCTTTTCCGGATGGAAAGTATCATATGTGTTCGTAGAGAGAGCAAAGGCAATGCATTAATTTTCTGAGGCAGGGCAGGCCACGAGCTGAGATTCCGTGACAGTCTGTCTGTCTATTTTCTCAAACATATTCACTCTCTCTCTCTCTCCCTCCCTCCCTTCTCGAATTTTCTCAATAGACTCTCTCTCTAGTTTGTACTCTGTGGATTCTTTGTTATCCACTCTACGAAGATCAATTCAACTCAATCATTCGCGGATTTTTTTTCTATGGCGTCGATTATCGAATTTGCTTGGACGGTAGAACATTTTTATTCCGCATTGCTGTTGATGTTCCGATTTTATGCACGTTCTTTTTTTTTTTTGTTCGATTTTCAAATTTTAATGAGAAGAAAGTAAGGTGTTGAAATATGTATATGATTGCATTCAAGTCACTGAATACAAGTTATGGAGATTTATCCTAATTTAATAGGTGAGTTTCGATTTTAACTTTCGATTGTTTTGGAGAAGAAATTAAGGCAGTGAAAAATGTATATATAATCTTATTGTGTCATTTAATCAAAGTTATGAAGATTTTTCGTAATTTATTAGATGATGATTCTTTAGATGAATAGATGTCAATTAATTTCTGTTTGCATTGCTGTTGATATGTAGTTTTTTCTTTTATTATTATTATTTAGATCAAGAAGTAGTTAGGGAACTGATGGATTAGAAGTTTACGGTTCAAAGAGACTCCACGATGCTCAACTTACGATTTTTTTCATGTAATGCGAGTTTGGTAGAGTGATTAAGAGATTATACAGTTTGATTACAGGAAGGGTGGTAATACAGCAATACTACCAAACTCTAAGTAGACAAACATCAATTTCATTAAAGCTATGCCAAATGTATAATTGTACCCAATAAGTATCTCCAGTTGCTATGCATCACACTATCGACTTAGAGAATGATAGCTATGGCCGAATATTACTAAAAAAATCGGGCATTGTAATCTCTATCTGAGATGTATCAACAGCCCTTAGTTAATAGTTGGGTGAGTGCATGTTTAGCTAACTTTTAAACAATTACTTATAAACAAGATTAGTAAATAATTAAGTATTAAAATAAATATTTTTTCTTGTTGATTATGTTGGAAATAAGTTACTTATTTTGAAATGAACTCCTACCTTGTCATCATAAGTAACCTTTTTAACTTAAAAATCAGAAGTAACATTCAAACTAGTTATTTTAAACCTTACAGATTAACGCGTAGTCAATCATATTCTCTTGAAATTTAATAATTTCTTAATGTGACTCGTGAGCATAGTATTTCTATACTTTGTACAAGTTTGAATACTTTCATTATTATTATAGACATAGACTATAGCACTCTTTCTCTGTTAATTTGACAAGATTGATTTGAATAATTTCATTGGCCACAAAAACTCCATCTCTGCCAGTACTTTCATGCATCATAATTGATCCAGACACTACTTTTCACATTTTCATCCTCCTTATAGACTCTTTCACATTTGAGACTGGGATGATAGTTAATATTTTTATCTTAATGAGCTTGGTGAATCCATAAGATCCACGCTATCTCTTCCATTAAGAAATTTCTTCAAACAATTCATCCACCTTTATGTGATATCATATCTATGAAATATAACTCTTTAATTCTTTCAATAATGCACTTTAAAATTTTTGTTGCAGTATCTAATCACCCATTTCAATGATTTTCAATTGGCATGCCTTGGAAGTTTCTTTCTTCACGAAAGTGTCTTCTTCTTATCGGGAGTTCCATTTATAATTTTTGAAAGGGTAGGATGGCTGAGCAAGTACAAAATTCAGGTATCAATCTATTGACTTTATTGTTGGTTGTTTATTGGAGATTGATTCTCTTTCTACCACTGTTATGGTTTTTATTCTCATTGAAAATGACACGTGTGTTAATAATGTCTAAACAATATTGTTATCTTTAGCTACTGGTTCTAGTATGCATGCCATTAACCTGCAAAATTGGAAAATAAAGAATAATTCATAAGTACAAATTGTTATATGTAATTTTCATTCTATCTGATAGAACATGTCACGTGAATTTAATAGACTCTAGTTATCCTCCCCTATAATTACTCTGATAAGTATCATTTTCTCTGTTGCTACAGACTAAGAATAATACCCCCGCAGCTCAGGGGAAATGTGTCACTCGACTATTGCTGTATCATTTCTGTGTCAATCTACCAGTTATGATTTTATCCTATCCCGTCTTCAGATATATGGGGATGCGAAGTAGTCTTCCCTTGCCGTCCTGGTATATTCAGGTTCTTTATATACTGAAGCTTTGTTATTGGAGCGACCCTTTTTGATTCTCTATAATCTGGCTTATCAATTGGTGGAAAATTTTAATGAATATAGTCTGTTGCATAACATAATTTAATTTTCTCTCCTATTATTCATTTTTACGAGCTATGCTCTATTTTTACTTTTTGTTCATAATCAAAATATCTGACAGTCAATCATATATTCATTATCTTGAGTAAATAATACTACACTTTTTCTGATAAGTGGAATTGAGTATGATTTATCATGTTGCCTGCAAGTTTAATTATGTCAAAGTGCTCATTAATTAGATCAAGCCCTTTTAAATGCAGTTGTGCATGTGGACCCTTTCTCTATGTTTTCTGTTTATGTTGACATTTCTATTTGATTGTAGCGGAAATATTTTGCCATCTTTCATTTTGTGATTTGATTGTGGAATATTTGCCCTGTAGGAAAGTAGTCTCAACCCAGATTTTGTTCTACTTCATCTTGGAGGATTTCATTTTCTATTGGGGACACAGGATTTTACACACAAAATGGCTTTACAAGCATGTCCACAGTGTCCATCACGAGTAAGTAACTCTCATTTATTCTTTTGTTAGTACTTTTTGTCCCCGTTTTACTATTAAGTACTCATCATCTTTGTCTCTCTATGCTATACGCTTAACATCCTGATAGATACGCAACACCATTTGGACTGACTTCTGAATATGCTCATCCTGCTGAGATTTTGTTTCTTGGATTTGCTACAATTGTTGGTCCTGCCATCACTGGTCCCCATCTGATAACACTGTGGCTGTGGATGGTTCTTAGAGTCCTTGAAACAGTTGAGGCACATTGTGGCTACCATTTTCCATTGAGCCTTTCGAACTTCTTGCCATTATATGGGGGGTTTGTTTTCATATCTTTTCTGTCATCAGTAACCTGAGAGTTACTTGGTGTTTCAAAATTAGTTGTGCCTAAAATTTCTTTTTGTGGATTCCCAGTGCTGATTTCCACGACTATCATCACCGACTGCTGTATACAAAGAGTGGCAACTATTCATCAACTTTTGTTTACATGGACTGGTGAGATTTTCAACACAGGTCTTTTATGATATTCCAATTTCTTGTAGGCAGGATGTTCATACTGTACTAGACAGATTAATTCTTAATAATATCTAGAGCAAGTGAAAGGATCTAAGTTTTCCTACTAACAGGGACAGTTTGGTTATGAACTTAGTGGTTACATTACCTTCACCGTGGGATAAATTCAGCTTAGGAACGTCTGTCTATATTCGTCATTCTTTCATATATTAAGTTGTATTAAATTTAGAAACCTTGCTTCTATTTCCGTGGATCTCGTGGGTGAAGCTAAATACTTGACGGATAATAGCTATTGAAGAGCTATGATTAACCTATCCAGCTCTGCATTGAACTTTCCAATATTCTTCAACCTTATCTTAGCTTGACAATAGAATAAAAGCTACTTGATAATATAAATTACATTCCCGAATCTTACTTTTTCCATGTCCTTTATAATAGGATATTTGGTACTGATAAGGGTTATAGAAGATTGAAGGCTTTGCAAGGAAACTAAAGGAGGAGGATTTTTCTTGTCGTGGAGTATTGCGTGAAAGGTCTTAAGTAGGTTCCTCAGCATCTTGTGTGCAGTGACTTTTTTGTTCTGAATTGCTGCTATCATATACATTTTCATGTCATGTAGAATCAATCTGAAGCTTGTTTTTGGACAAATTTTATTACATTCTTTGAAATCTTGCATTGATTTTATATTCTTGAACTAAGATCTGTAAAAACCTAGATATATTGAGCCGTGTGCTGTGGAATCCACATCAATGACATGGCATTGGCCTCCTAACACTATGCATATTTACAATACAAGAACTAGAGATAAAACCACAAAGCTTGCTGAACTCAAGCTTAAAGTTGTATTGAATTCTCGACAGAAGTCTGTATCTTTCTGTGATGATGGCAAATGATCGCTTCCACAATCAGATTCATAAACCGAGTGGTGATATTTTGAACACTTGCTTGACCAAATATATCTCGATTTGCCATTCTTTTTTTTTTATTGGTAAATAAATATTTATAGATTAAAAAATAGAGTACTGGGCTTACAAAACAAACATTACAAAGATCTAATGATCCAAAGCAAGATATTTCAAAATGAATCTAAGCATGGTAACTACGACTGAACAAGTTTTGTTTCCAAAACATGAAGTGTTGAATTCCGTTACTAACTACTTGAGGATATATGATGGGAGTTCCCCTTCTTTTTATCCTTTTTTGTTACGTTGGTAGTTTGCTCATCGAATTTTCCTTTGAGATTTTTATTAGAGGCTGCCTTCAAATTGGGGCCTTCACAATCTACGATGATGATCTGACCATTCTCTGCAATCAGACGCCCCATTCTGTCCCGTCCAATTTCTTGCAATCTGTTCCTTCGGTTTATTATTAAGTTTATTTCTATTAAAACGTCAATGAGTGGAACTTCTAGCTCATCTTTTTGCTGCATACCCTTTGTTCTATCTTTATCGTAGCTAATAACGGTTGGAACAGTTGGTTGCTTCACATGTGTGCCCGTTTTCTGGGTATCACCTGTAACCTGTTTTTTAGGTTGTACCCAAGAATGGCGTGACCAATCATTTTGCAATTCGAGCAAAATTTGGGCTCATGTTCATGGGAAACAAGCTAATTGGTGGGCAGTTTTATCTTCACTGATCGGACCAAGTCTTTAGATGCGTCGATTTCCACAAGAACTCTCACGAATAAAAGTCGGTCCTTCGTTGACGTAAGCTTGTCGGTAGATATTGGTTTTCCAACTTTGGAGGCAATCTTCCCCAAAGTATTTGGATTCCAACAATCCAATGGCAACCCTGGTAACATTATCCAAGGTTGCCCATAAACGAAATAAGGCCCACCTTCAAGAACCTTAAGTCTATCATTCGCACTCTCGAATTTGAATACCAACCATCCACTTTGATGCACAAAGTATTGATATTTCACTTTTCAAAGATCGTATATTTGCAAAAGTGCCGATTTACCTGGGAAACGTCCAGCAAAGTATCCCACCAAATAGAAACCCCAAGCTGTTTCAATGTCGTCTACGTCTTGCTCGTCTAGAATGACTTCGTCTTGAGGATCATCAAAACTTTGGAGCTTAATGCCTTCATCGTGCTTCCTGTTATCTCTAAAAAGATTGACCCAATAAGGTTTTCGCGGATCCATCTGTTTTACTTTGCCAGAATCGTTATTTTGAGGTTTAACAGTCGGATATCCAGGTTCTGTGGCTTTCTCAATAGATTCTGCATCATCCTCTACATATTTTGCATCTTTCTCTTCAGAATTAGTCTGATTACCTAGGATAGAAACATTATTTTGAGGTTTTACAACCGACTCCACAGATGCGATATCTTCCTCTTCAGAATCTGTTTCATCCTTTTCAAATTATAAGCCTTCTTCTTCGTCTTCTAAGACTTCTTTCTCAGAATCCTCAGATTCTGTGTCTTCCTCACCAAGTGTTTGACTTGAAGAAGAAGCTCCATACATTTTACCATGTGCTCGTGTAGAGTTTAAAATGTAGTGAACAAAAGATTATTACAACTACAATACAGAAACATAAACTCTCAAAGTGTAAAATCGAACCAATAAATCAAAAGCTTCTTGAACACCAACAATGGAGTGTCATATGACTTTGAGCACAGATTTTTGCCACACCAGATCATGTACCGTCGTCCACGGGAATGGTAACGGATATACCGAGAAATAAATCCGCCGAAAGCCACCAAGAATTTCGTTGGAGATATGATATGAAGTTCTCCCACTTAGTTATCTCTCTATGCTTTCTCTCTCTTGTTATGTCAAGTCCAAAAGAAACAAGTGAAGGAGACTTACAATTATAGAGCTAAAAGAACCATTTGAATTCAAATTCAAATTCAAATATTGTACTATGAAAGAGACATGGCTTGTTGGTAATTAACCACGAGATTAAATCCAGCAATACTCGCGTGACAAGTGGAATTAAGTGATCTACCTCACAAATCTTCACCTTGGATCACATATAATCCACACATCAAATTCCTTGGTTACAATTGCTATCCATTAGTGTGGTCTTATTTCATCATCATCGCCCACTCCAACTCCGTACATGCACAACAATTAACCATTATCAATACTCAATATTGATAAACATTTGTTGAACTTACCAACCGTAAGTACTTTTGTTCCAACATCTGCAAGGTTATCATTAGTTGTAATTTTAAGTAAAATAAAATCACCAGAAGCTAACTTCTCCCTAATAAAGTGATATTTCACCTCAATATGCTTAGACCATTAATGATAAATAGGATTTTTACACAATACCAATGAACTTTGGCTATTAGTAAAAATCATAGCATTAATTAATTCACATAGAAGGCCTTTCAGCCACATGCATACAACTTCAGTTAATGCAACATATTCTACTTCTGTGCTGAAGAGTGTAACTATAGATTGCAATTGTGATTTCCAAGTGGTACAATTATAACCTAAAGTGAAGAAGTATGAAGTGTTGATTTCATGTGATCTTTATCCTCCGCAAAGTCAGAATTACATAGCCTTTTAGCTCTAACTTATCACTTCCCTTTTTAAATACTAACCCCCTTTTCAAAGTTCCAGTTAGGTATCTTCATAGCCATTTAAGTGCAGTCCAATGAGACTTACCTGAGCTAGATATAAACCTACTCAACAAACTAACTGCATATGCAAGATCCGATCTCGTGGTAATCACAGAATACATCACAAACTCAATGACATTAGCATAAAGAACATGACTCATTTCATGCAATTCTTCAATTTTAGGGCATTGTGCAGATGACAAATTCATGTGTGCAGCTAATAGTATATTGAAGACTTAGCAAATTTCATACCAAATTTGGTTATCATTTTATCCAAATAAGACTCTTGATTAATACTCATCCTATTATCAGCCATATTCCTTTTAATAACCATTCCAAGAATTTTTCTTGCCTCTCATAAGTCTTTCATGTCAAATTTCTATTTTAAAAGATTTTTCATCTTTATGATTTCAGCTTTTCTAGAACCAGCAAGCAACATGTCATCTATATATAACAATAAATAAATTTCACAGCCTACTTTAGAGTTATTAAAATATAGACATGCATCAAATTCACTTTCCTTAAAACCAATTTTAAGTACATAAGCATCAAATCTTTTATACCATTGCCTAAGACGTTGCTTAACACTATACAAGGACTTTCTAAGCATACACACAAGTTCCGATTTTTCCCTCACCTCGAACCCTAGAAGTTGAGACATGTAAATCAATCAATCCAACTCACCATGAAGAAAAGCCGTCTTAATATCTAGTTGATTCCAACTCCCAATCATACTAGACAACTAAGGCTAAGACTAACCTGATAATTTTATACTTAATGAACAGTGATAACACCTCATTACAGTCTATCCCCTTTCTTTGAATAAATCCCTTCGCAACCAACCTAGCTTTATATGTTAAAGGGTATTTGGGCCGTACTCTTTCTTTCAACTTGTAGATCCATTTACAATGGACTACCTTTTGATTCTTTGGGTTTTCAACCAACTTTCAAGTCTCATTTTTGTTTAGAGACTGGATCTCCTCTTTCATAGCCTTTTTCCAATTTTTAGAATTTTTAAAGGTAATCGCTTCTTCAATTGAAGCCGGTTCAACTTATTCCAAGGCTTCAACTGAAACTAGGACAAATTCCATCAAATTTGAAGAAATGTATTTCATATTGGCTTCACTTGTCTTCTCTACCTATCCCTCACTAATTGGTAGTCATCCAAATTAATGCCTACAGATGTTTCTTGATTAGGGATAACAGTTTCAAGAATTTCAAGTTCTAGTTGTTCTATCACTACTTCTTGATCAGATTCTTCTTGAGGTTGGATTTCAGTATCCCCTGGATGACATCTAATATTTTCACCTCAAACACCATCTTCTTTCTAGTAGAAGTTTCTCCTTCCTCAGTATGTTTTTTCTAAATGTCTATGTTTAAGGCAATGCATATCAAGTTCATTAAACTTTACATCTCTACTGTTAATAATCTTAATGCCCTTCATACCTAAAATCTACAGTCTATAGCCTTTAACTCATTCTGGATAACTTGACATGACACACTTAGCAGCCCTAGGGTCCAATTTTCCTTCAACCTGATGTGCATAAGCCACACAAGCAAACACTCTAATGTGTGACAAATCTGGGGCTTTTCCAAATCACAACTCTTGGGAAGTCTTGAAGTTAACAGAACTAGAATGTGGCCTATTTATCAAATAGGCAGCAGTACACATGTCTTTACCCCTGAAACCTTTAGACAATCCTAAACTAATCATCATACATCTAACTTTATCCATTAGAGTCTGATTTATCCTTTCCGCCACTCCATTTTGTTGGGGGGTATGTCTTATAGTCATGTTCCTCATTATACCATTTCCCTTATAGAGATTATCAAATCGAAAATTGCAAAACTCTAAAACATTGTCTGTCCTAAGAGTTTTCAAACCATTTCCCATTTGATTTTCAACTAAGGCAAGCCATGACTTAAACTTACTAAAATTTTCAGATTTGGATTTAAGTAGATATACCTAAACTTTCCCCGAGTGGTCATTAACAATGGACAGAAAAATATATGTTCACTCAATGTGTGGGGTATTTTCTGGACCTCACAAATCTGCATGAATGTAGTCAAACGATCTCTTAGTGCTGTGTTCATATATCCCAAAACTAACCCTGTATGACTTTCCTAGAACATGCCTCACAAAAACTTAAAGCTGCAAAACTATCCTTGCCAAGTAAATTCTGGTCACTAAAATATTTCAACCCCATGTTCCTAATGTGTCCCATCCTTTTGTGCCAAATATCTTATCTATCTTCATAGACAAAAGATAATGTCGACTCCTTACTGCCTAAAGCATCACCTTGAAGGACATAGAGCCCATTCCTCTTAGGACTTTTCATAACCACTAGAGACCTTTTACAAATCTTTAAAGTATCAACATAAGATCTGAACTCATAACCTTCTTCTAGTGTGCCTAAGGAAATAAGATTCCTTGTCAGGCCCGGGATATACCTAACGCCTCTAAGGGATCTAATAATGTCATCGTGTATCCTAATAGCAAAATAACCTATTCCATCCACATTCTGTGTACGATCATCGCTAAAGTATACTTTCCTATGATTCACATCTCTATAGTAATAGAACCAAGACTTAACAGAACACATATGAACAGTGGCACATAAGTCTAAAATACACTCAGTGTAAAAATCAATATTAGAAAAATTTATGACATGTATGATATCATGGGCATGNTCTTGCTAATCTTATCTCTAGACTTGGACCTACCCTTCGATTTTCTTCTGCCCTTCTTACTTTGAAAATAGTTCTCCCTTATATCATTCCTCCCTCTAACAAACAAACTTTCTTCTATTGAGTCTTGAACTATCCCTCGAATCTTTCTTAAGCTCTAGCCCCCTAGCCCTCAAAGCATCAGTCACAATATCTTGGGTCAAAGTATCTATAGCATATGTGATAGCATTCCTAACTTCTGTTTAGATTCGGGCGTAGCATGTATAGGTATAACCGCTATATACTCATCATCAAAATTTATATCATAGTGGGCCTAACACTTGACGAGTCTATTAAAGTCATCCAAATTGGATTCAAGATCCTTTCCTGGGTCCAGCTTAAAACTGAAAAGTGTTTGAAGCAATTGTATATTGTTTGGAAGAGATTTTTTCAAAAATAGCTTGTCAAGTGCTTCCCACGACTCTTTGACAGTCTTATGTTGTTTAAGTTGTTCTAACACATCATCAAATAAATGCAATATAATCAAATTATGTGCAATTTCATTCATCTCAATAATTTCATCCAATTTAGCTTTTAATGCATTGGGATATTTTTCAGGTCATCAAGAGTTTTAGAAACTTTTTGTTGGATTAAAATAGCCTTCATTTTTTGCTTCCAAATGGAATAATCTCTCTTACAATTGAATTGTGCCAATTCAACTCGAGAGGCCATGGTAGCAAAATAATGTCTTTTGAAAAAGTTTTACTTACCTAATTTACCCACACACAAATGCAAGTTTAAACCAATTTATGTATAAATTACTTTTCAAGATGATACCAGCAATGATATCATAACAAGTAATATATAAACAATATTATAAAAGTCAAATAACAATATGGTAACAAATAACACAATATCTCAATTGTAAATTCGAGAGGGTGTTAGAATGCGCAAACCGAGCGAACCAATATGTCGGTTCGTATATTAAGGAGAAATGCGAGTCTTTATTGATCTAGAGCCTCAAATAACTGTCATAAGTTATTGAACAGCTGCTGCAACCCCAGGAAACACCACCGAGGTCCGAGCTGCCAACGGAAAAGCTTTCTTCACTTCACCTTTCTGCCCGAGGCTATATTTGTTTCCATAGCGCACCAAATTGAAATCCAACACCACCAGGAGGTCAGAAATCACAAATAACTAATTGTCTTTTTTCACCTCCGACTGATTCTCCCACACGCACCCTCACGCGCCTTTTCTTTTTCTGCGCGTGGTCCTCACATGTCGCCTTCACCATCAGCGCGCGTATCTCACTCGCAACACCGACAGCTTCTGCTTGTCGTCTAGAGTCAGGTGGTGGTGGTCTTCGTTCGTCCACCACGTGCGTGGTTTTGCCAGAAAATGGGTTTAAAGATTCGGGTTTACTAGTTTTCAACCAAACCCGAACCCCTTTGACTTCCAATCCAATTTTCAAGTTTTTTTTAACACTTTATACCACTAGCCTTAGCTCTGATACTATTTGTAGAGTTTAAAATGTAGTGAAAAAAAGATTATTACAACTTTAATGCGGAAACATAAACTCTCAAAGTGTAAAATCGAACCAATAAACTCAAAGCTTCTTCAACACCACCAATGGAGTGTCATATGACTTTCAGCTCAAATTTTTGCCACACCAGATCATGCATCGTCGTCCATGGGATTGACAATGGATATACCGAGAAATAAATCCGTCGAAAGCCACCAAATATTTCGCCGGAGATATGATATGAACTTTTCCCACTTGGTTACCTCTCTATGCATTATCTCTCTTGTTATGCCAAGTCCAAGTGAAACAAGTAAATGAGACTTGTAATTATAGAGCCAAAAGAACCATAAGAATTCAAATTTAAATATTGTACTATAAAAGAGCCATGGCTAGTATGGTAATTGTTGTGTTAATTATGCCCAAAATCTCTGATGCCAATTGTTGGGAATTCAAAGATTACGTATCACTCGATACCACTTTATATGAAATCAACTACCAGATTGAGATATTGAAGTTATACGACAAAATATAAAGTATATGACCGCAATCAAAAGAATAAAAGAAGACAAGAAAATATGGCAGGAGAATTATGAGATTTTATTGCACCAAAAATAATGAAGATGAGAAATATTACAATGATATTAAAAGCTAGTAATCACTTTTCTCACACTATAAAATAGTATAGAAAAGCCTAATATTTATAGGGAATGTGTAGGGAGACGTCAAAACTCTCCTATTAGAGTTGTTGATGAAATAGAATGCAAAAAATCAAGTCCAAAACGAAAATGAAGAGAATAACGCGAAAATCTCGGAACAGACACAGGTGGCGCCACGGCACCACCTTCGGCGCCCAGAGCCATGCGTTCTACCAATTTTTTTTCTTTTCGTTCCAAGTTGTTTTCTTCATCCCGAACTCTTCTTCAAGTCCAATACCAATTTTCAACTCTCAATGTGCTTCCAAAATAGAACTTCAACTTAAAATAAGACTCCAATAGCATTCCAAACTTAATTTTTTTTTTACGTGCACTTCAATTAGAATTCTTCAATTACCTCAATAAGGAATTCGGGTCACACCCAAATTATAACAATCTCCATCTTAACACGAATTTCACTACAACGAACAAAACTCCAAAATATTCTCCACCTGGAGAAGAAAATCCAACTGGAAGGAATGAACTGACTCTTCAACAATAACCAAAACTAATTTCTCCAACCAAATACAAAATACTCCACCTCTTCTAATGAATCCAGTACTACCATGCAGAATTATCTCAGATTCCTAAAAAATTATAATGATTTTAAAATTCACCAAATTGGGCTGTAACACACCCGAAAGCAGAATCAAACTCAAATACTTTTAAAGAAGGTTCTTTACTAGATTGTACACCTTCTATTACACCGAAAGCATGCTCAACAAAATCAGCATTCACATACTTTTTTTCACTTGGTCTGTCCCTAGCAATTGAATATAATGACACCGCAGGTGATGGTGACAAAGCAGCATTATCCATATCTCCTGAACTCCACTGAGCTATATTCTTCAAATCCGACCATTTACAAGCTCCTAAAGGTATTGTATCAAACTGAATGTTCACCACGGTACTGAATTTATGCTGATTGACTCTTCTAGATTCTGCACGACCCTGTGAGATATATAACTGAGACCTTTTATATCTCTCCAATACAACCTGGGCATCCTTACAAACTTTCAAAACTCCACATCCACTAAAGAACTCATAATCCTTTGAATCATGGATAAACAATGATATGAGATTCTTTTTCAATCGAAACATGTCGAACCTGGCCAAGTGTTCTAATTGTCCCATCCAATAGCTTCAATCTAAACCTATCAATTCCAACAACCCGATAAGGTGTGTTGTTTCCCATAACTATAACACATTTGGAAACAATTTCATATGTAGTAAACATGTCCTTATTAGGATACATATGAAACACACACGCTGAATCCGGAATTCAATCATCCTCTAGTTTAGACTCGATGTCAGAAATAGCCAATAGATCTCCCCCACTTGCAATGTTCTCAGCGAGGTCTGTTTCACCTAAAGTCTCTAATTGCTTTCCATATCGACTTGCAGCTAACCTTTTTTTTTCTGCAATTTGTAACAATCATTCTTAATGTGCCCTCCTTTCTTCCAGAAGTTACAAATCTGATTACTAAACTTAAATTTTGATTTGCCCCTTCTAGAACCACCATGAGCAACCAGGGTTTTTCCATCTCTGGCCTCAGAAACCAGATGTTTCATCTTCTCTTTTGAAAACAGAGCATCATACACCTCTTCTATGGTGAGAGTATCATGACTATACAAGATCGTGTATCTAAATGAAGAAAACGAAGCGGGCAACGAACATAATAGGATTAATCCCAAATCTTTTTCATCATACTTTACTTCCAAAGTTTCCAAATCAGCGACGATCTCTTCAAATACAACTAGGTGATCTTCCAATGATCCTCTTTCTGTCATTCGATAAGAGTATAAACACTGCTTGAGATGCAATTTGCTTGTCAAATTTTAGTCATGCGCAATTGCTCTAGCTTCAACCATAAAGCAGCTGCTGAACCCTCCTTCAAAATGTCCTGAAGAATGATATTCGATATATGAAGATGAATGTGAGAAACTACCTTCTTATCCTTCCGTAATTTCTTCTCAGCGATCAAAGTTGCGGGTATCTTGTCAATTCCCAGAAAGCATCATCTAAATCCTGATGTGCGAGTACCACACACATCTAAACTTGTTATAACAAAAATCTAGTGCTCCGATCCAAAAGCGGAATGTCATATTTCATGGAAGCCATCACGAACAATAATCTCGAACAAATCAAACATTGTGCTCTGCAGAACTACTGAACCTAAGCTCTGAGCCACTTGTTGTATTAATTATGCACAGAATCTCTGATACCAATTGTTGAAAATTCAAGGATCGCTTATCGCTTGATACCACTTGATATAAAATCAACCACCGGATTGAGATATTGAAGTTATATGACAAAATATGAAGTATATGATCGCAGGCAAAAGAATAAAAGAAGACAAGAAAATATGGCAGAGCAATTATGAGATTTTATTGCACCACAAATAATGAAAATGGAGAAATATTACAATAATTCTAAAAGTTAGTAATCACTTTTATCACACTATAAAATTGTATAGAAGAACCTAATATTTATAGGGAACATGTAGGAGACGTCCAAACCTCCTAATAGAGTTGTTGATAAAGTAGAATGCTAGGAATAACAAAAAAACACGTTCAACCCGATACCGTGAGGCCCCGCCCCGAATGGGGCATGGATTACCCTCCTAACCAGATAAATGGGTCAGGGACGGGACGAAAGTCATTACCCCGAAGCGGGTACGATGAGGGTCCGAGAAACATAATCCCCGCCCCGCTACCCATCCCATTTAAAGTTAATTTCAAATTTAAGTTTTTTATCAAATAAAAATAATATATTTATCATCATTTTTAAAAAGAACATATTTTTTTAACAAATTAGTAAAAAATAATAATATTTACTAACTAAAGACATAAAAAAATAAATAAAATGGGGCGATAAATGAGACGAGGTCCTGATCCCGCCCCGTCCTACTTTAACCGGGTATGTAGATGGGGTAAGGTAACAAAAATACTCGATAGGATGGAGGTGGGAATGGCCGGCCCGTCCTATACCCACCCCATTGCCATCCCTAAGGATGCCAAAAATCGAGTCCAAAACGAAAAAGAAGAGAATAATACAAAAATCTCATAACAGCGGTAGCACTTGGCGTTCTGGAAAAAAAAATTTCTCTTCTTTTCGTTCCAAGTCGTTTCTTCATCCCGAACTCTTTTTTAAGTTCAATACCAATTTTCAACTCAGAATGGACTTTCAAAATAAAACTTCAATTTGACATAAGCGACACAAAACTAGTCGTCCAGGCAGAGGATTGAAGAACTTTGCTGAAGATAATATCCAGAACACTCCTTGGAAGAGCTAGAGTGGCCGGATTGTGCAAGGAAGGCTGAGAGAAATTACTCGAAACAGAAAGAATCTGCTGTCTGGAACAACCTAAAAGAGCCTGCACTTACCTAAACGGGATGTGATATTCAAATTTTCAAAATGGGTGGAAGAAAATTTGAATTCTTTACCCGAGTAGGTAAAAACCAGCTACGAGAACACTATTGAATCTTCAAGAATAATGTCAAAAACCTGCTGGCTGCTCGCCGGTTACAAATCTTTCAAGAAACTCTTGAATCTTCAATAACTGAACACAAAATGCTGACCCAAATTTCATACCTTCAAAGAGGATCACTATGAATTTGGACAAACTTAACATAAAAAATGCATGCTTGATTCGAAATCACTAAGAGATGAAGGTAAAATCAAAATAAGAACAAGGAACTCGTAAGTGCAAGTGGGCGTCCAAGTCGGATTTTCTCTCACTAGGATGAGAGCTTCTCTCTCTAACTTACTTGACTTACTAGCTAGTCATTTTTTAGTTGCCATTCTCGGTTTTGCGGTTTGTTTAGGGTACTATTCCGATGTAGTTCCCATATATGATCATGAAATAAGCTAGATTAACAAATGCTTGCATTATAATTTCGTAATTTCGTAAGCTACAATTTCGTTTGGGTAAATCATATTAATAATTTCGAAAGTTCATCAAAAGATCACTCTAAGTGCGTACATTAGACTTGACATGATTAAAAATATTAGTTGTATCCATCACATACACAAGTGACCATACATTTGTA